>APFE031593766.1:13858-28462 GCA_000404065.3 Pinus taeda
GTCCTAAGCAATTTCAGCTTCAAAATGAAAAATATTTCACCAGACTGGTAAGGCAACTAAAAACAAAGGGAAGAAGACTGATAGACATTGCAACTTTTGTAATCGAGATGGCCACTTAGAATCTAAATGCTTTAAGAAGATGGAAGCCTTGGAAGCAGCAATGAAGAAGCATAACATCCATTTGGAGCACTCTTCAAATTCATCTTCAGGAATGGCACTTTCTGAATGTGGTTTTCAAGCATCTCGGTCTGGCTATGCACTAAATTTATCTTCTTCCTCTCATTCTCATGAGTGGCTCATTGATTCTAGAGCTTCTTATCACATGGCCAAAAATAAAGCCATGTTTTCTTCTTTAAATGATTGTAACACCAAAAATATATATGTTGGTGATGATAGATCTCTTATAATGTTGTAGGGACTGGAACTGTTCATCTAGACAATGGTCAGTTTAATGATGTATTATGTGTTCCAACCTTATCCAGCAACCTTCTATCTGAATATCAGATAACTCATTCAGGTGAAGGTAAAATTGTTGAATTTTCACCTCATGATGTTGTAATCAAGGATCTAAGAGATCCTAAACAGATTCTAGCTACTGGTATTGCTGATGATTCCACAAGGTTGTATAAGTTTCACAACTTTGGGTCATCAAATCTTCCTTCGGTATTTGTTGCTCATAATGATGAAGTGAGAAAACTTTGGCATGAGCGATTTGGTCACTTAAACTATCGCTCCCTTCAGAATCTATGTAAAGAAAATATGCTGACAGGTCTTCCAATGGTATCTTGCAGAGATGGTGTTTGTTCTGGATGTGTACTCAGAAAACATCATCGAGACAATTTTGAAAAACATGCCTCTTGGCACGCCTCAGCCCCTTTACAGCTTGTGCATAGTGATTTATGTGGTCCACTTCCAGTTGTTTCCTTCTCTGGCTATAAGTATTTCTTAACTTTCATTGATGATTTTTCCAGACGCACTTGGGTATACTTCTTAAAACTCAAGAATGAAGTATTTAACAAGTTCTTGGCCTTTAAGGCCTTTGTTGAAAAACAATCTGGACATCAAATTCTTAAGCTAAGTTTTGATAATGGTGGAGAATATGTTAAAAACACCTTCATCAACTTTTGCACTGAGAATAGAATTCAAATGCAACATACTATTCCATATACTCCACAACAAAATGGTGTAGCTGAAAGGAAGAATCGCACCTTAAAGGAAATGGCTAATTGTATGCTTCAATCTAAAGGACTTAGTCTTAATTATTGAGTAGAAGTAATTAACTGTGTAAATTACATAATAAATCGCACTCCTACTAAGGTTTTAAAGAATATCACTTCAAAAGAAGCATGGAGCTCAATTAAACCAGATGCGAGTCACTTTCGTGTTTTTGGAAGTGAAGCATGGGCCCATATTCCAGATGAGAAACATAAAGCTTTAGAACCTAAGAATGAAAAATGTATTTTTGTTGGATATTCTGAAGATTTCAAAGGATATAGACTTATTCCATTTAAGTCCAAAAATGTTATCATTAGAAGAGATGTAAAGTTTGATGAAAATATATCAGCCTACGGGCCTAGTTCAGCGAATGTGCCACCTCTCTCTATCTCTTCTACTTTTGAACATGTTTCTTCTCTAGATGATGAAAGCGAGGATGAAAATCCTCCCCCACCTTCTCAGGATCCTCCTTTAGCTCCTCCACTTCCAAAATGGGTCCGTGCTACTCGGGATGTAGCAGGTGATCTTGCTGGTGATCCTACAGATCAGCGCCGTACATGTTCTCAGTTTGAAAGAGCCTCTTCTTTATTGGCTCAAGTCTCAGCAAATTATGATCCTGAGACCATTGTAGAATATTTAGGCCATCAAGATTTGGACGCAACTATGAATGAAGAATATCGTTCATTATTGGCAAACGATACATGGGATCTTGTTCCTCTACCAAAGGGACGAAAACTTGTTAGATGTAAATGGGTTTACAGAACCAAGTATGGACTAGATGGTAAAGTTGATAAACATAAGGCTCGTCTTGTTGCTAAGGTTTTTTCACAATTTGAAGGCATTGACTATACTGAAACCTTCTCCCCTGTTGCCAAAATGAACTATGTCTGCCTTATTCTTTCCCTTGCTGCCTCTTTCAAATGGGAAGTCCAGCAGATGGATGTTAAATCCGCCTTCTTGCATGGGGACTTGCATGAAGAAATCTATATGGAACAACCTATTGGCTTTATACAAACAGACTCCAGTCTTTGTATGTCAGCTTAAGAAATCCTTTTATGGTCTCAAGCAAGCTCCTCGGGCTTGGTATGCCAAAATGGGTAGCTTTCTTTTAGAATCTAGCTTTTCTAGGTGTTATTCTGACAATACTGTCTACACCAAGAAAGTGGTCAAGTCTCTTATCATTCTTGTTCTTTATGTTGATGATCTTATCCTCATTGGTAGTAATCCCAACCTTATCAACCATGTGAAGTCCAACCTTAAAAAGAAGTTTGAAATGACAGACTTAGGACACTTGCATTATTTTCTTGGTCTTCAAGTCTTGCAATCCAAGGAAGGTATTTCGCTTTCCCAATCCAAGTATGCCTATGATCTTCTATGCCATTTTCACATGGAAGAATGTAAGCCAGCTCCTTCTCCCTTTCAGTCTGGATTCAAACTCTCAGTCACTTGTACTTCCCCTGAAGTTGATGCTACCTTATACTGTCAACTTGTAGGAAAAATTTTTATCTAACCCATACTCATCCTGACCTTTCCTTTGTTGTTGGCCTTGTTGCTTGGTTTATGAAAACCCCACGTGAAAGCCATTGGAAAGCAGTTAAAAGAATACTTCATTATGTTCGAGGTACAGTTCAGTTTGGAATTCATTATAGTGCCAAAGCATCTCCTCTATTGGTTGGTTTCACTGATTCTGATTGGGCTAGTGACCTTGATGATCGGAAGTCTACTGCCGGTTATGTGTTCACTCTTGGTTCAAGACCTATTACATCGGCTTGCAAGAAACAAGGTGCCATTTCTCTTTCTTCAGTAGAAGCAGAATATCGTGGTGCCGTAGAAGCTAGTAAGGAAGCCTTGTGGCTTCGTCAGATCCTATCAGAATTTGGCTTTGAGCAGCAGCATCCGACTACACTTTGGTGTGATAATCAAAGTGCCATCCAGCTTTGCAAAGATCCAGTTCAGCATCAGCGCAGCAAACACATTGAACTTCACATGCACTTCATCAGAAAGCTCATTCATGACCATGTTCTTGAATTGCAATATTGTTCAACAGATGATCAGGTTGCAGACATCTTCACAAAGGCTCTCACAGAGGCGAAGTTCACTAAACTTCGATATATGCTTGGAGTTCAGGAAGTTGTCACTAAGGGGGGATAGGCTCTAGTGCCTCCTTCCTTCTCCTATTGTCATATTTGTAAATCCTTCAATCCTATCCCAAGTTGTTCTTAAGGGGGGATGTTAGGATATTCCGACACATGGAAATAGTTAAGTTCAACTTGGTTAAGTATAACTTGGTCTAGTATAGAGTTAGGTAAAGTGGGTTTCTTTACTATGTACTTTTGTAACTTACAATCTGACGGTCACGATATGTAGTGATCTGATGGTTCATTCTCTCCTCGGTATTACCGACACTTGATCCGTGGCTTAGCACCCGATTGGTCTATGATCTCTATTGAAAGAGCATGGAGGGTCATTTGTAGGTGAATTGTTTATGAGAGAAGCTTATGTAAATTTTCATTATTTTATTAATAAATTGCCTAAAGTGGCCGCATTGGCTCAGGCCGTGGACTGTTTTCCTCTTTGAGGGTTTTAACCATGTCAAAAATACTGGTGTATTGATCTGTGATCTATTTGTGAGTGGTGTCCTTTGGTGTTCTGTCTGAGGAACTTACCTTGTAAATTCCTACACCAACCAACAACATATCATCCACATATAAGACCAAATAAATAACATGCTCACCAATTAATTTAAAATACAAACAATGATCTGCTTTGCTTCTAGTGAAGCCAAGTCCCCGTATAAATGTATCAAATTTCTGATACCACATCCTTGGTGACTATTTTAACCCATACAAAGACTTCTTTAACTTACATACAAGTTCTTTCTTACCCTTCACCGCAAAACCTTCAGGTTGTTTCATGTAGATTTCCTCTTCCAAATCCTCGTGAAGAAATGTTGTCTTCACATCCATATGTTCTACCTCAAAATCAAAAGCAGCAGCAATAGATAAAATAATCTAATAGAAGTTACCTTGGCAACAGGAGAAAAAATATCACCAAAATCAATTCCAGGCACCTAGGAATAACCTTTTTCTACCAACCAAGCTTTGTATTTCTCCACTCTTCCTTCTGCATTTGTCTTCTTTTTGAACACCCATTTGCTACCAATGGGTTTCCTTCCAGCCAACAACTCCACCAGATCCCAAGCCTCATTTTTGTGCAAAGATGCCATTTCATAAACCATGGCCTCTTTCTAGAATTTTCCATCCTCTGAATCCACTGCTTCCTTCACAGTTCTGGGATCATCATCAATAACTTCTATTATCTACCATGCCTCATGATCTACATGTGTACTTGAAGAAGCCAAGTAAACATCCCCACCTTCATCTAAGGTGGTTTTTGCCTCTACAGAAGGAGCATTATCAGATCCCTTTCCTTTATCAGGAGCTTTAGATATACAGTCCCTTTTGAAGTGCCCTTCCTTTCCGCATTTCTAACACACCGCCTTTACAGGCTTTCCTGGAGATTTATATCTCCCTCTAGATTTAGATCTACCACTCGATTACTTATTTTTGTTTCTATTCTGGGACCGTCCTCATACAGACAAGGAATCACCATTATGGCTCTCCATATTTTTCCGTCTCATCTCCTCCATCAGCAAGGATGATATTATTTCATCAAAATGCAAGGCAGTTGCATTGCTACCTATTGCAATAACTAGACTATCCCACGAATATGGTAGAGAACACAACAAACTTATGCACTTATCTTCATCTGAAATTTTAATATCAATAGATGCTAATTGACTTACCATAGTATTAAATGCATTCAGATGCTCTGTCACCGAGTCTCCATCTTTCATCCTCAGGTTATACAGCTTTTTCCATAGGAACAACTTATTCACTAGAGACTTAGATTAGTACAAAGTCCCTAACTTGTCCCACAAAGCCTTTGCCGCATCTTCCCCTGATACATTCAGAAATACTAAATCTGAGACACACAATCGTATTGTGCTATTTTCCTTCCAATCCAACTTCTTCCATTCTTCATCGATCACTCCCATTGGTTTAGTACCTGGATCTACCACGATCCACTGATCTTTATCCACCAATAGATCCTCCATCTTGAGTTTCCACAACTCAAAACTCTGACCATTAAATTTCTCAATCTCTATCTTTCCACCACTCGCTATCTTCTTTCACCACCAGAATCGATCTCGCAGATCTCCCATTGAACAGGGTCTACCATAGGCCCGAGCGAAACCCCTCAGCAACAAAGGCGTCCCCTTGAAGCCGAAAATAGCTCTGATACAAAATGTAGGTTTTAACCCCATACAGAAATTACCTACATACGAATTCTAAAACACAGAAAAGTAAACAATGCGAGAGCATAACACATAAAACACATATACACAAAGATTTTCCCACTGGATCCCAAAACCGGGACTACTAGCTTGATTTTTCATTATGTTCCTTTCAATGTTACAATACATATTTATACATGCCGAAGAATCCAATACCATGGACAGAAAACCATCGCATCCAATACCATGGACCAAAAACCATCGTGTCCAATACCATGGATTGAAAAAACCATTGCGTCCAAAAAAAATGTGCAAAAAATCATGCACAAAACCATAAGTGGGTCTGCCCAACCTAACATAGGTTCCAAAATCAAAATTTTCTGGGGCACTGCCCCAGACCCCATAAAGTGGGGTTATGAGTACCCCTCAAACCCCCTGTTAACTACATGGGAAGAATGTAACACAACACAATATCATCATCCATTTTCAAACTTTCAAATTTCCTTCTATGAGTTTGAGGCTTTTCCTTCTTAACTTTGGGGTCCATGTCGTATAAGCTAATTAGCTTATCCCATACTCCTTTGGCAGAGTTACAATTCATGACTTTTGTAAATTTAGAATAAGTGATTCCACTAATGATGGAGTTTAAGGCTTTTGCATTTGCAGCATAGACTTTCCTCTCATCTTGATCTGTTGGAAGAGTGGAAGGAGCTATGTACTCATTTCAGACTGAATGCCAAACTTCAGGCCCAAGGGACATTAAGTAGTAGGATATTCCCTTTTTCCAGAAACAAAAATTTGTGCCATCGAACAGAGGAGGTCTTCCTGCCACTTCTTGATTTCTCATCATGACTAAGAATCCTTCTTCAAGTTGTTAGGCTGATATGAAGAAGCCCACTCTAATACCAATTGTTGGAAATACTGAGAGAGGGGATGAATCAGTATTTCTTTTCAATTATTATTTTTATCAGCTAAAACATTTATAATAGGAACACAAAAATAGATAACAGGAATAGATTCTTTTATTAATGTGATCTTTGCAATAAGTCAAGTACAATATATATATATAGATATATAGATAGATATATATGGTTTCAATCAGTTGCCAAGCACCAACTTGGACTCTTTGTGAGACTCTAACCTCCAGAGCAACAACTATGTCTTGTCAAGGCACCAACCTTGAATTTAGGAGCACCAACTCCCAGGACACCAATCCTTTCAGTTCTGAGGCACCAACCCTCTTCTGTAAACTGTCTAGATCTATTTGGTTGTAATTCTCTGCTCACAACCCTGCTGGATCTATGACTTACTTCTGTCCTCCTATTCCTTCAACCTTTGCTAGAACTTTGACTTCCTCTATTTCTTATAATTTTCCATCACCCCAAAATTTCCCCTTGTTCTCTGTTTTATATGTCGATACTCCTGACCTTTGGCTTCTACTTGTTCCCTCTTCACTCGCTTGATCTTTCGGCTTCCTCTGTGCTCACTCTTTGGCTTCCTCTGTCTCTTCAGATTCATCAAATTATTACAGGACACACTAATGTGGAAGAGAGTCTGTATTATAATAATATTGCATATTAAAGAAATAACTATATTAGAGAGGGCCCCCCTTTTTTTCAATATCCATACAATGGACCCAACATTCTTTATGGCAATCACATCACTCCTTTAACCGCAATCGCAGCTTCCATAGTCGCAGCTCTTTGTCTTCATGATACAACATTGTCGATGCCCCTCAACATCCTCTATCCTCCTATAACAATATCATAGATTTACATAGTTAGAAATATATAATGGGTGGTCCCACATGCCACGTCACAATCTCAATCACAATTATAGCTTTCAATAGGTCTTTTATAAGTCATGTCTATAACATTGTTGATGGCCGATTACTGATTGCCCCTACTGGATGCAATATGATTATAAACTGTTGTTAATAACTCCGTCGGGTCCATAGCTCCATCACAATCAATGGATTTAACATCCCTTAGAGATTAGCGACACAATGAATGCGATATTACATTAGGGCGATTTATAATGTTGCAGCGGGTTTGCATACATATCGCAATCAACATTTTAATGTGGCAAGGCTTTTTAAAGAGGCTTGCGATATTGTGACAAACGCGATATTATATTACATCATATTGTAATGGTCTCGTGGGTCCATATCTATATATATATATTAATATATATATATATATATTATATATATATATATATATATATAATATATATATATATTATATATATATATATATATATATATAAATATATATACATACATACATACATACATATATATATATATATATATCGCAATCGCATATTTTATCATGACATGGCTTTACACTCTTGCAGTATTCCTTAGCAATTCTCCACCATTCATCTTCTCTCTAGATCTAATGGTCTTGACTTAACCCGATCAACCCAAAACCATTCGTTGATCCTTCACCACCAATCAACCCGTGCTAGATCCAACGGCCTACATACATTTCAAGTGGATAACTTGTGAGAGGAATGTCCGCCCGATAAAGCGGTTTTCTCTCTCTAGTCTCCTGTCACGTGTCGGTTGATGAATGGTATCAGGTGATCAACCCTAGATACTATTAGCCCCCTAATTTGTCCTCTTTTTTCCATTTTCTCCTTCCTAAATCATTACCATTTACCATTGTTTTACCTCTTTTATACACCCTCATCTTGCCCCAGTCCAAGCACAGTGACATATTTCGTATAAAATTTATTTTTCATACTTTTAATTTAACTTAGCATTAATTAATCATTTATTACATTATTTCTTACTTTTAGTCACTGTTTGTAACTTATCGATATCTCCAATGTTTGTTTGGTAATTAGAGACTTACCATGACCGCTGATCCTAGTGCAAGATTGGATCTTGCACTGTTTCCAGCACAACAAATCCTTGCAGCAAATCCAAACCTCCTTGATCACTGCCTCATTTTGAGCAGCTTCAACCACGATAGCAAGATCAATCCAAAAGCAGCCGATATCAAATCTGTGAAGGATGAAAGCTGGAGATTGGCTACGCTAGTTTTGCTAACTGTCTAATTTTGAAGGCCAAAAAGCTAAATTCTACATTTGGTTATGTAATCGGTTGAATGATCTATTTTGGCCTTTGGCCAAAGATCTATATAATGTAGAATGTAAATAGGACTAAAGTAGAAGTTTTTGAGAGTAGAAGAGAATAGAGACACAGCCAGAGAGGTGGTAACAGGTTGTTGTATTTTGTTATTGCCCAAATCTGGGCTGGAAGATGCATTAATGTATATAATTGCCTCAGTGAATTAATAAAAGGGAGCTCCGCCTCATGTTTCACAAATTGTGTTTCTATATTTGAGTTGATGAATTGATTAAGGTACTAAGTAGCATTTTTATTCAAAGGGGAAATGCACTGGTTTCCTAGGGCCTAGCCAACCCAACATGTTTACCCCATTTCCCATTTTCCTGTAATTTGTGTTTACATTGTCAAGTGTGATTTAATTTTAAGAACATGCATTCCTGTCTGAGTGAAAGTGGATTCGTTGTGTGAAGTAGATAAATTCCATTTCCTGCACTTGATTTCAGATTGGTTTTCCCCCGCCTGGTCCAAGCAGGAGAAATAAACCTGCACTAGTGTACGTTGGTGTGATATCACCTTTTCTACAATTCTGTTTGATTGGTTTTCCCCACCTGGTCCAAGCAAGAGAAATGAACCTGCATTAGTGGACGTTGGTGTGATGCAGCAAGCCTTCTTAGTCTACTTCCCGCAATATTCTTTCTTTCATTAAATGCTCATGACAGGATGAATGTATATTAGTTGTTTCTTTATTCCTACACTCTGTTAAGATTATAAACATTCACTTTTTATGTGTGCAATTTGATTTAACAGTATAATAGCACTTGAAATAATTAAGCACTCATTTTAAGAATTAAATGCTAAGTGAAAGAAGCTCTGATCTAGTGCAAGAACTAGTTTCTTACTATGGGATCTGAGTGCTTTGAACTTGGAAAAGTTCAAGCCCTTGCAGGAAGTAAAAAGCCTTTAGTAAAGACACCATTTATACCTTCTACATAAATCTCTATTCCTACACTAGTGTAAGCAGACCGTCATAGTATAAGACATATTAATGCAAGAAGGAAATCTCTAAAGGAGCAGGTTTAAGGGCCCATCTAATGAGACCGCTAAGTGTCTCTGCTAAAGAAAAACATACACTCAGTAGTTAAACAATAATTAGCTAGAGTGATTGCCCTTTATCTTTAATTCCCTCTTGCAAATGCATTCTTCCTTGTTCCAGTCTTAGATTATTTGGATGGTTCAAGTTGCCTTTTTCTCTTTTTAATTTGATTTTGCAATATTTCCTTTAAAGAAAGTATGGATTTATATTAGAAAGATTCATACTATCTCTAACATTGCCTGTGCTTCTTCTCTAAGTTTACAGATCCCTCGGGTTGACAAATTAAGTGTTGAGGAGTTTGCTTAAGTTTAATTCCTGCACCCAACATTTTGGCACCGTTGCTGGGGAGGTGATTTGATTTGGTAAGAATTTTCTGATTATACAATAGAGGTAATTTTTCCTTTATTTTTGCAGTATTGTTTGGAAAAACTTCTTTATAGGAATTTTACTGGTGTTAATTGATTTCTAATAGCATTTTTTATTAGAAGTTATTTGTTATTTTTCTTTCTTTTTTTGAAATGAATGCCTAGAAAAGGCAAGGGTTCGAAGCCCACTAAGGGTTGAAAGAATTCTGAAAACAATTCTCATATTGGGTCTCCTTCTATAAGCAGGAAGCCCAATCCATTTCAAACCCATCATGCGGGAACAGTCCACCTGGATTCTGGTGACAACAGCTCATGTATGGTTCAGCCTGTTGAGAGCGATTCAAGTAAGAGGGAAACAATGGCGGACCATGAAGATCATGTGGAAGTGACTGGTGAAAACTAAGTAAGTGGAGAACAATCCACATTTGTGTTTCCAATTGTGGATCCTAATACTGTGGTGCAAATGAAGAATATTCCACCATTAGTTCTCCCTCGTTTCCATGGTAAAGTTCATGAAGATCCTGACTCTTTTCTATTCTAGTTTAATATTCTGTGTAGAAGTTATGATTATTCAACTGACGCTTAGAAGTTAATATTATTTCTTGTTACTCTCAAGGACTCATCTCTTGGCTGGTTTATGGGGTTAGGAGGAAACACTATAACCTCTTGGGATCATATGAAGAGAGTGTTCTTGTCTAAATATCAAGAATATTGCAAAACTCAGGACATGCAAGATGAGATTTTTACAATCACACAGGATGATGATGAAACTATTGAAGATTACCTAGAAATATTTTTGTATATTTTACAAAGATCAAAACTTAAGATTGATCCTAGTACTATTAGAAATTGTTCTTAAGAGGACTTACTGATAATGCTAGAAATAATTTAAATTTGTTAGGACAAGGTAATATTTCTCAACAAACTTTTGAACAAATTTGTGAATTATGCAGGAAATTTTCAAGAAATCAGTATATAGATCCAGTAGAGGAACTCAAAATAGAAATAGAAAACTGAATCTATTGATACTATGATTATTAGACTAGAAAATAAAATGGAAAACATGAAAATTGATATAATGAATACTGTTACCAAACAGTAGGACTCTTTAAAATTTCAGCAAAAACTCATGAAAGAACAAGATTCATTATGTATTTTCTATCCTGAATGTAGAGACAAGCATCCTCCTAAAGAGTGTCCTCTTAATTTGAAAGAAACTAATAAGTGTGCTATTTGTGCAGAAGACCATGTCACAGAAAAATGTCCCTCTATACTAGGACTTAAACGTGTATTTATAGGGGGACAACTTGAAGTTGAATACTCAGGTAGGTGCACATATGGCTCCTGAATTTTCTCCACACTATTTTGGTTATAATTCACATGCATATTCTTATCTTAACATTAATTAGTAGTGGTAGTATGGGAATCAATATCAACATGGGAAACCTTCTCAACCATGGAAACAAGGTTGGAGAGGGCCAACTCATTCTCCATATTCCTACCAGCCACCTATGCAGTCATATCCATCTACGCATATACCTTATTCAATGCCTCAACTTCCGAGTTAGTCTACTCCACTGTTTCCTTTACCTCCACCCTTTTGACATCCTCAGTTTCCTACTCAACCTATGCCCAATCCTAACAATAATAAAGCAATGCAAATGATCTATGTAACAAACCCACCTTTACGATTTGAGTATCAGTGTATTCCTATTGGGGTTCATGATATTTAATTAAGATTAGGAAGGACAGTAACATCAAAAAATCAGAAGAAACCTATAGTGATTGTTGAAAAGAAGGATAAAAGAAAACTCTTAACCATTCTCCAAAAGTTGTCACTAAGCAACCCTTACCCTTTGAATCCTTGCCATCTTCTTCCAACCAGCCTCCCTTCCCAAAGAGGCTAGTAACAGAAAGAAGTGAGCCTATTTCTGAGACTAGCTTGGCATCAGAGCTTCAGAATATTTTCATTAAGATACCTTTGCTTCAAACCATCAAAGAGATCCCCATTTGTACCAAGATTATTAAGGAACTCTATCTCAAGAAACCTAGGAGGAAGATATTGGAACCCCAAACCATTCAATTTGTTGGTAGGGCAGCAGAGTTGATGACAGGATGTGTGTCTATGGAAAAATATATTGATCTCAGAAACCCTGTTGTCTCAGTTCAGATTGGTAATGTCCTTGTCTCTAATGTTCTTGTAGACCTAGGGGCAACCACTAATGTCATGACTAAGCAAACCATGGATCAAATTCAGTTATCTCATCTTCACCTTACTCCCACTGTGCTTGAATTAGCAGATAGATCTAAAATTAAGCCAAAAGGAGTATTGGATGATGTGATCATCTCATTAGATTCTTGGGAATATCCTACTGATTTCATTGTGCTTTAGCCAAAGAATCCAGTAGGAGGACATCCATTGGTCTTTGGTTGACGATGTCTTGCTACAATCGTTGCATATATTGAATGTCATTCCGGTGATATGTATATTTCGTATGGAGATTCTAGGAAGAAAGTTACCTTATACCCCCTTGCCAAATCCATTCAGGATATTCAAGATACTTTATAGTTGGATCAAAGTAGTGATGAGGAGACTCAGCCCATTTCCCTTATCCATCATTATACTGGGTCATCACAAGAAGATGAGATTCAATATTTCCTGAATAATCTAAACACTATGCATAATTTTGAGCCATTGAGCCAGATTTGTAGCCTAGATTTTCAATATAATCATGATTCTCATTCTTCTGTACAGCCGCATTTGACCACTCCCTTGAGTACTCCTGAGCGTGATACTACTCTTGTTGAGATTAGCCCTGGTAAATCCTTGCATATTAGTTTAGATTTGGACTTATCTCAGCAGGAGCAGCTTGTGAATTTGTTGTAAAACCATCTTAGTGCCTTTGCTTGGGGCTATGAAGATATCAAGGGTATTCCTCCTGAAATGTGTACACATCGTATCTATATTCAAGAAGGTACCCAACCTATCCAACAACCCCAAAGGCGAATGAATCCAGATCTAATAGATATTGTGAAGGAAGAATGTTAGGCCCCTATACTACTAGTGTAACCCCTTATTGTTATTAGTACAACCCACTTATTATATTGATGTACCCATGCAGTGCCCATATTGTTACCATTGTGCCCCATAGAAGCCACATTGGTTTATCGTGCCCTATATTATTATTGTTATGTCGTCTGATTATGTTATGACCCTTTAGACTCTTATATTAGAAAGATGTCTTTTCATTGTAATCATCAAGAATTGTTCATTTGTAATGTAAAGGAGTTCCCCTGAAGAGCTGAATTCTAAAGGCGTTGATCTTCTTTTCTATCTTTTCTTGAGCTGGTTTCATAACATTTGGTATCAAAGCTTTGGATTCTAGGGTTTCGCTGCTCCAAACAGGTCATCGTGGATTTTTCGCTATAACGTTTTTTCTGTGATGTTTCAGAATTCTAAAAAAAAACCCATTTGAGAAGAAATCATGCTGAACCTTGGGTCAGAATTACAGAGCTATTTGCGTGATATTTGCGGAGATATGATCTGAGGAAGTTGGCCTTGTTAGAGACTCCTGAATTACATTCAGAACAGGTGACCTGGGGAAAATCGTCATAACTTTCTCTCTGAGCATCGGATTGAAATTTCATAAGAAGGTACAAAAATAGGACGGACTTTAGTTTCTTGTGTGCAGTTTTCATATCCAAAGGTTGAAACAGTGACTCGTGGCACGTCGTACAAGTTCGCTCTACTGAACTAGTCTATAATCAAGTCACTGTGGGAGATTTCGCATAACTCTTCCTTGGAGAATCCAATTCGGGTCAGACTTGTGGCATTGGAAAGAGGACACAGAGGGTTACTACAGGTCACAAATTCAGAACTAGATGATTGGAAAGTACAGAGATAAATCAAAGGCAATATCGAGCTCCTACAAAGTGAAAAAAGGTGTGTAGATTTTCTTAAATTTTTGCTTAAGCTTGGTTTGAAAATTTATTTTGAAGGAATTCAAAGGGCATAGTAGAGCATTATTATCGGTAACTGATGCCCTGAGGAAAGAAAATGCAAACACCTAGTAAGGAACCTGAAAGATCTAGCATGTCTCATGAAGAAGAGAAAGAAATGCTACATGATATATCAAAATTACAAGACCAAGTGCAAAAAATGTCAGCCTCACAAAAGCTAACAGAAGCTAAGATAAATGGCATGGAATCTAAGATAAAGGGCATGGAATCTAAGATGGATGATTGGAAGACAAATTTGAAGACATACATGGACGATTTGAAGACAAATTTGAAGACAGACATGGACGATTTGAAGAAAGATTTGAAGACAGACATGGACGATTTGAAGGCAGATTTGAAGACAGACATGGACGAATTGAAGATAAATATGAATAAGTTGCTACAAGAAATGGTCACTAAGGGTGAAAGGAGTGAAAGTTCACATCGAGAAAGAAGAAATGAATCCAACCATATCTTGTAATTCATTGGTCGAAATTACCACTCCTCAAACTATCAAGATAGAAGATCACATCGAGCATCAAGAAATGAATCCGAC
>APFE031593773.1:1330-22854 GCA_000404065.3 Pinus taeda
CTTGGGTGACTGCTCGCCTTCCTTTGCCACTTGGATAGAAGCCATCCTCTAGTGAAAATACTTTAAATTTTGCCTTAGGTGCCAAAAAAGGTGAAGTGTAGATGAGCGGGCCCACTTGGAGAAAGTCGCAAATTGAAATGTCGTGAAGCGGAAGTGATTTTGGCCTTTTTCTCTATATGTGTCGCACCCAAATCTATACACATCGCGCCAATTTGGAGGCGATTTTGAGGTACTTTCTGAAATCCAAATTGTGCCCAAGTTTGCTTGTTAGAAGGCCCTTCCTGTCTACTTTCCAACCCAAGTGGAATTTCTGAATTTGGTGCTCATTTGCCCTCCAAAACTTCAAACTCCCAAGACTGCTTCCTGTGTGTCAAAATAGGGGTAGAGAGGTCATTTTTTGAGTGTTTTTGACCTCCTCGGGACTCAAATCATGCCCAAATTTCTTGTCCATGCACCAGTCGTCATGATTTTGCATGCTGAATCCAAAAATGCAAACCATTTGTGATTTGGAGCTCCCAATCTTAAGAAGAAAAACCCTGTTTTGTGCCCAAAAATTTGTCAAATGACCAAAAATGCCCCAAATTTCTTGAAATTTGCGCTGGAGCTTCTCCATCAAGTACCATGTTGGGCTAAAGAGGTTTTAGCCAACATCTGAAGATGATCATGCTCCCTTTGCCTCTTTTTCTTCCTTATTGCCTTCTTTAGTTTTGCCTTTAAGTTCCTTATTCGTGCCTTGCTAACATGATTGCGTGCCCAATAATGGTTTTTCATGTGCCTGAGCATGTACTTGTCCTTGTTCACTTTTACCAACAGCTCCTCTAAGTGGATGTTGATCCTCTCGAGCCAATTCTCTCGATCAACCTCTATCTCCTGCCGAATGGGTGTCCTCTCATTTAGGCTTCGTTAGGCAGCTTGCTGGTCATCACGAATGTTTTTCCACCTCTATGAGGCCTCCTGGGTGCATGCACCTCTGTTGGTGAATCACTGTGTGTCTCTTCTTCATGATCATATGACGGATCAGATGTCATGTCTACTGTATATGGACTGTGCTTGGATTGCCCTTTGATGATGGTAGTGAAACTATCTGATGTTGTGATCTCTGCCGCCAAGGGGAACAATGCAAAAAGGGGGTGTTAGGAGAGGAATAATATGATGGGACTAGGGGTTATGGGGGAAATGTTGTTGAGGGATATGTAGGAGGGTTTGGGAATGTTATAAGGTAGGGTTTTGGGGTTTACATTGACCAATGAGTGGTGGGATAGGGAATAGGGGTTTGGTAATATTTTATGGTAGGGAGAATAGGAAAAAGTGGGATAGGGGATAGGGAAAAATGGAAAGAAGGGGAACAATGAGAGGCGAAAAAGGAGCCTTGGCACCAACACAACAAGTTTTCAACCCTAGAAAGAATGTTTTTGACGATTTCAAGAGGTAGGGTTTATGAGTTTTTATTGCAAGTATAAATGGCCATGAACCACCATCACATCCACAAAAATACATGAGCCATCAAGATTTAGAGCCTACTTGTTGATCTGATGGGTTTCAAAGGCGACTTGAGGAAATTTGGCACAATTTCAAGCCTTTGTGGGTGTGCGCCGCGCAACAAACCCAGTGCGTCGCGCCCTTGTATTTTTACTACTATGGGGTCGCGCTCTATGCGTCGTGCCATCTATGTGCACCACACCCCTCTGTGTGTGCACCGCGCTCCTGAAAATGACTCCAACCTCTCCTAAGATGCGTGCTTTGCTCTCTCAATTACTTTGATATGTTTCTCTTTACGTTGATATGCTCAATGACTTTGTTCCTTGTGGAAACTTTGTGGAATGAAGAATTTTTAATTTTCGAGGAAGATTTCAGTCAAATTCAGGCCTTTCAGCCCTGTGCGCCGTGACAGTGTAAATTTACACTGGAAAATTTCTCCCAATGCGCCACACTCCCTTTGTGCGCCATGCCTTTTTGCGGGAGCCTTTTGGAGACCTTTCCGGTGTAAAAATTAGGTGCAGGATAGCTTGTTGGAAAGGTGTTTGAGTCTACTTTCCAACCCAACCCGAATTTTTCAATTTGGAGTTCATTTTCCCTATCAAAAATCAAATCTCCCAAGATTTCTCAAAATGTGCCCAGTGAGGATGCCTCAAGGCAGAGTGCTGTTGCAGTCAACTTGTGAAGGTGTTCCACAACTCCCAATTGAGCTCATGATAGCTCATTGGAAAGATATTTGTGTCTAGTTATAATTTTACTCATCAATCAAGTCATTTGGCTAACCAAGCTAGGAGAAAACTGGATTTTCCCAAGGTCATTGTAGAGGTGCATAAATCCTCCTGAGGCAATTGTATTTTTGACATTTCTCTAACACCATGACACATGTGTAAAAAGTGAAGGAGGTTTTTCTTCCTTAGCCTATTGTGGACCAAAAAATCTCTCAGTTTTCCAAAATTCATCTTTTCTTGCTCAGAAACATCATTTGAGTGAATTATTGAACCTTCCTCTGGCCTGCAAGTATCTTTGAAGCACTTTGAGAATGACAATTTGCAAACCCTAGACCTACTAACTCTTTGCCATCCAAGAGATTATAACAGAACTATAAATGACCTTTAAAATGATTTGAAAAATAGACCTAAACCAATAGGATAAGGCATGAGGGGAAATGACTGACAAGACCCTTCCGTCAGATTATGGCATGCCCCCAACGGAATGCAACTTAGTGAATGGAGCGAGACTCCTAAAAATCAAATGCAGAAAGAGTTTTGATCTCTGACAGAGGACTGACAAGACCGACCCTAACAATACCACTCTTGAGTAGACTTTGGTTTTGGGAGGGGTTCCCCTGGAGTATCTCTTTGTTGTTGATATGCGCAATAAACTATATGGGAAACCACCTCTAGCACCTCGAGGACTGACAAGACTTCCATCTATTGAGATGTCGAAATGTCACTATGTGGCCCAACACCTATCTCCTGGTGCTTCCATTTGGTTCCACTTAACTTTCCTCTGGGCCAACCTTTATGGGCTTTATTTTCATTGTGGGGACCTCTTGTCGACTTTATCATTGGTTTTTGCCACAAACCTTACCACCACCATGTCCCACAACCTTGTCTCCTAACCCTTTCACTTTGTAATCCTTAAGGCTTTGTCGGGGCTATACCATCGAGATAGGCTATCAAGTGAGGAAGTTGTTGGCCAATAGAAATACTTCCCGCTACTCTTCTAGCACTCCTTGTGATCCTGATCCATTCATCCCTAAAATTTAACTTGTGCTTCATTACCATACTATCAAGGTAGCTCCACCCGATGGGCTCTGCCTAATCCAATAAAAAATCTTCCTACTACTATGTTGTCCATGCCACATCTGCCAAAAACTTCTTTTGGTTGATCCACTAAGAATTTCTGTTGAGTTTGGCACTGTTTCCAACTTTGGTTATGTGTCAAGACTCCTCTAATCACCCTTTAACTCTTATATCATGGATTTAATATCACCAAACTTTGAATAGAAATAAATCCTATTTCAAGAGACCACTTGCAAATTTTCTCATACCGTTGGAAAGTCATTCCAGAGCACTATCCAACTATGCCACTTCCATGAGCATCTGAGTAAGTCTCACAATGCATAATTTCCTCCAAATAATAAGTTTCCCAACCATCATGGTCATCATTTTATTGCTTCTCCAATTATCCTACTACTATGATGATTCTCTACAAGATACTGCAACAACCAATGATGAGACTGCCCTTGAGCTTGACACGTCAAGTGCATTAATGCTAGCCCAATTACCATCACAACTAAGATAGTGGTCAAGCCAACATCTACTGCCATAAACATCCATGCTCGTATGGTTGACATCGATGCCAACACTCTTTCCAATTATCAGACAATGCCAATTGCACAACACATCTCCCAGCATGATTGTTGACATCAATGGTAACACACTTGTTACCACTAGCCATCCAAGCAATGCCAATAATCCAAAAGATACTTGAGCTATGAGAAACATAGTAGCAATGAGGGGTGAACAATAGGCTCAGGAAATGAAAGAGGTAAAGGTAAACTCTAAATGTTTCTAAAAAAGCTGAAATTTACTTATAACATGAAATTTCGCCTACGAAACCTTCAACATATCAACATTTATCTTATGATTCAAGACATTTTGGTATCTCAATATACCAAATCCTAGTGACAATCCCTAGTCGTAAAGGTGCTGAGGCATATCTCCAGGGGGCTAAGAACTTTTGACATAATACAATACCAATTTTTTTGATCAAAATGAACTAGTTCATGGGAGTTTCCAATATTCTAGCATATAGAATCCCCTAGTCATATCCTTGGTCTTGAGGGAGCTATGGTGTAACATGTGAGGGATAATAACCATCAACATATTAGTAGATTACAAATATTGATAGACTTGTTAATATATGAATACTTGGTATGCCCCGGGTCATAATGCCTGATAATTGGTGTTTAGGTTTAGCACTTAGAGACTTAAATCCCGTCGACATATCATTGTATCATCTTTTTCTTAAATATAATACATTAATGTTCCCTCATATCTATATAACATAGTACTAAGGATTTGTCAACTAACTGAAAGATTTTTGACATATGATAAACATAGTTTCCATCTTCCTTACTCAAAAGTCCATGTTTTATGAAAACTTTTAGTGTTAAACAATTTGGGTTGTTTCTAGATATTTAGTATAAATGGTAAACGTTTCAGGTTCATCCCTCCTCTTACTGGTAATTTTATTTGATGGAAAAATTGGTAATATTTAAATTTTTTCAATGAAGAGTTTGCCATGCTTTCATATTTTATCATATTAGAATAATCCATTATATTGATATACTATTATCTATTAGCTAACATGTATAATTGACATATAAATTGATAATTTCTAATGGGACTATGGACTTTGAGTTGTGGAGCTTAGCAAGTAAGGATTTCATGTTAAGAACATATAGTCATGCATATTGGAAAGAAAGTGTTGATGACCATAAAAGAACTAGTGGTGGGGAATTTTTCTTGGGAAATTGTTTGGTATCATGGTTGAGCAAGAAAAAGACCTCAATATCCCTATCCATAGATGATGCATAATCTATTGTAGCGCCATCATGTTGTATTTAGGTCCTCTAAATGAATCAGACTTTGAACATAGATTTAAGAGATATTATGATCAACCTATATCAATTATCTATGATAATACAAGTGCAAACAATATCTCAAAGAACCATGTGATGCATTAAAAAACAAACCATATTCCTATCACGTACCACTTTGTAAGAGAACAGGTAGTTGATCATAATGTTAAGATAGGATACTTTTCTATTAAAGAATAGATTACAAGTATTTGCATAAATCCCCTTGCTAGAGAGACATTTTAATATCTACGGAAGAATCTAGGAATAATATATCTCTCATCTAATTAGTAAAAATAATATCATAAGCTGAGGGGGAGAAATCTCTTGCTCCTAACTTATGAAAAAGAGAGAGAATTTCAGATGAGGAGAACCATTAGTTCAAGGGGAGAATACATTTTCCATTGATGTCAAAAGAGGAGAAATTGCAAAAAATGAATAATTTTAGACATGGGGAGTAGAGTTGTAGATAAAATGGAAATTTATAGCCATGGATATGTAGCAGATATTAGGATTTTCACACCTTTCTAAAATTTGTTTGAGGGTTGAAATTAATGAAAAAGGGGGATATTATTGAAATGTTGCCATTGACATCAAATATTATGGGGGGATGCTAATGTGTGTATGAGTGAGACTCTACTTTCATATTGGCTTAGCAAATAATACTATCTAAAAAAAATCATACCAAGTCAACCTTAGTAAGAGTGCAAATCAAGATGTATAATAACACATTTGGTAAGAACATTAGCGTATGCATCGAATTGATAATAATGTAATATGAGGTAAACAAGAAGAAGTGTGAGGAGCATAGAAGCAGAGGAGAGGAGGAGGAGTATATACAATTGTAGAATGAAAGACTAGAGTAAATAGGAGATATGAGGTGTGAGGAATATGAAAACAACAAGGGGCAAGGATTAGCTTGAGGAACAAAATTTGTAACACATCCTCCCACCCCCTCGGGATACTCTTAGGTAGTGGAGGGTGTTACTTCTAAAATTAACCCAATCTCTAAGGCCTATTATGAATATGGGATTATAAAAATCCTCTCTTTCTAACCTCATAAGATCTTAAAACAAAATCTATGATCATGTTTAACTTGTCGAGAGCTTTCCAAGGATATACAATTTATATCTATCTGACTCCAAGATTGACAATTATGCTCATCCACAGTTTGCCAAATTAGCTCCTGCAACATCAGTAGGACACTGCCATGTGGTAACCACATGTAACCCATATGGGTTTTTCATTTCAACTACAACATCTATCTCGAAACCATGCAACATAGTTAAATATCCATGGCACTTTACACATTATATTCATTTTCGAGCCCACCAGGCCCATTCCTTTGTGCAAAATGATGATTCGCATTATAAAGAGCTTTGGCATATAGCCAATGTATGCAAACCACGAGGTACTTCCACATCATATTAGGTGCACAGTGTCACTGCGCCAACCTACTCTAATGAAAAGAGGCTATACCATGGAATTGGTGTAGTGTGATGGGAAATCTTGCATTAGATGATGAGAATATTCCTATCCCACTCATTCCATAATCCATGTCCACATTTGGGAAGTCTTCATTGTCAAACCTCCAGGGCATGAGTGGAAGGTCTATGTGAGGTAACAAGTATATTTTTGTTTGTCACCTTTGGTCTATCATGCCCACATTATAAAAGAAACACTAAAAAATTCATTTAGGGATTCAAGACACATGGTGATGCATCCCTTTCACACATACACTCCATGATAGTACCACGTGGTACTCTCAAGCCATGTGACACCACAAAATCACTGCCACATGCCAAGAAGATTTAACCAAATAAACATACTAAAAATCCCATTCCATTTGCCACATCTTCCTAATTTGTTGGTACCAAAGGGTTTTACCCCTTTGTGCAAATCATCAATTTCACGTTATAATTGATTCTGAGGAAAATCTAGGCACACTAGCTTTTGCACCTTGGAAAAATTGTTGAATCCCCAGACCATCAGATCACTACAACTCCAAGAAAGAAATTTGAGCCTGAACCACCATCCAACCCTCCATGATTAATCCTCCATGCGGTACTCACACCTAATGTATCATAAAACATTTGGCATGTTTCTAGGTTTTCCCCAACAGAGCCCATCCTGGATACACTCCTCTCGAATAACATCTATCTTTGAAAATATATGGCGTTTCTCAATTAGAGAAAATACATTGATATCTAGTATGTCTAGATGTTCATATACATCTATTATATAACATTTTATCCATCTCCATCATCCTGGTTACAACTTAGTGCTAGAAAATCAAAAGATATTTGACCCATATACATGCGTAACAATCCACTAGTACCTCTATAATTCTTACATACATCATATATGCCTCACTACTTCATCTTCACCAGAGGGAGTCTACAGTCTTCAACAAATAAGGGACCATGAAAGTTATAACGTATCATTTCATGGAAATCACACACAAAAATAGATTAACTGAACACATCTAGTCATCATGAACATCCATGTAAGCGGGCTTGTAACTCAAGAGTCCATTAGGAAACACAGGGACCAAAATATCCCTCATAACCATGAAAAAACTCATATGCAACATTTCATCATGATATTCTCATCATATGCTTCCTCTAGAAATCTCAAGACAATGCGACATTATATAGATGTGTACATCCACAAAATGCTCTTATTAATGGTAAATAACAATCATATTTGTTGTACCATGATAACATTCAACACATGGAGAACATTCATAACATCTTGACTAACTTATAATCTAAGACAAGGAAAAGAACCATCCGATGAATGAAATCACATGCTATATCATATCAACAAAGGAACTTCAAACATCCACACCTCAGACTACTTCCTCCTCTCAAAATGGATCCTGCAACCTCCAACAAGGAAATGAACTATGGCATTTGTAGTAGGTTAGATTATAGAAATCACATACCAATACAAGTTAGACGAGGCATATTTAGTAACCTTGCCTACTCATTTAGCTCTATAAATCATGAGGATATTAGTAGGCACCTATATCCATAACATTATCATGGCCATGAAAACATATAATGCATGGAAATCACTATGATCAAAAAAATATCTCAACAATCCTGCTAGAGGTAGAATATCTCAACAATCCTGCTAGAGGTAGAGCTATTTTATATACAGAACACATGCATTCAACTCCTGATAAGATAACTCATCATCATGATTAAGGCAGTGAGATACCCAAAAGTATAAGTGTGTAAGAAGGATTGAAACTGGTGAAAACACAATTAGACCTGAGTGATTTACAGATCACCAATCAGGAAGATGCAAAAAAACCAACACATGACTAGGAAATTTGCAATTGCATAACTCAAATAGCTCATAACTAGCATAGATATACAAGTTAGTTGATTAACCATATTTTTTTATAATAAGTTAGGTTTTCGTACATATATGACATAGGATAACCATGAGTCATTAACACAATAATGCATTTCTTAGCTTATATTATAACATGTATAATCCAAGAATACTTATATGAATAGAAAAATTATTGGAAATTGAAGAAGGGACTTCCAATCTCCACCCAACCATATTCCAATTAAAATGCAACCTTTCTTGCCCGTAACCCCCCCCCCCCCCCCCCCAAGCCAAATCTAGCATTTGAGGGAAGTTCTTGAATAGGGAAAGGGTTGACACCAATGGGTTGAACACAATCTTAATAGATGGCATCCACTATTCTAGTGCCTCAACAACTCAACAACCAACACTTGATGGCCCATTCACTCATTGAAGTTCACACAAGCCACATAGGTTTAGATAAAGAACTCAATGGCTATAAACAAAACTACATAGATTATCATTATAGTCATAAAGAATAGGCCATCAAATCAATGGAAAAATATTTGAGTGTAGTGAAATATGACCTAGATTAGTGTGGCCACTCCCAATCTTAGAGCATTTTATTTCCATTCTGTTCTCTTCTTCTTGCTATATACAAACTACTAGAGTTCTTTTTGGCTCATTGGTTCATTCTATTCTCTTGATTTTGGGAGAGAGTGAGACTACCAAATGGGCACTTCCTTACCCTTTTTGTACCCTCGTTTCTAACCAAATCTCTTCAACTATCAAGAGGTGGTTCTATTTATTACACCACCTTCATCCTCTCCAGGTGATGGAGATGTTCCACTCCTTCACCTTCGAAATGGTCGTTAACAAACACCACTAGCTTCAATTTTATCTTAGTAACATCCAACAACACTTATCAAATAACTAGTGCACTAAGTATTCAAGCAACCTTGGCATATAATCATATGGTATTGGTTGTATATTTTTTAACAAGACAAGAAAGAAAACATGTTTCAGGAATTAAAATACCTTTAGGTAAAGATAGGTGAGCAAGAAAGATTCCCCTTAAGCAAAGTTTGTGTATGGCTATCCAACCTTAAATTATGTTAATTAATTAATAATTATTATTATTATCATAGGTCCAACCTATCATGGTCCTTCCATGCTAGCATTACAATCACAAGTATCATTACAATAAGCAATGGTAGAGAAAGTGGATGTTACAAAACCCATCCACTTAAAGGAACATTCTCCTCCATTTATAACAAAGAACAAAAACATTAACAAATTTTTTCACTACTGCTATTTTGATTAAGAAATTTTCTATTTCCTAGATTGTCCTATCTAACCATGTCATCCATTCTATTTAATATTTTCATAGGAACATATTTGTGTCATTTCTTCCTAAACCATACCCAATGTATAATTTATTCCACTAAGTGTGTACATGACATTTTTTAAATTAATTTTTTGGTTTCCTCTTCCTTGTAGTCACACACCTTCCAACTTCAGGCACCCTTTCTATACTTCCCTAATCCCTTGTATGATCCATCCCTTAGAAAGGATTCCTAACATAGGAAGAGTCTTTACAACCAAACCACCTGTCTGGATTTCTCTATTAACACAATACATTAGTTATGATATCTCTCATGGTGATTAATATATATCATAGGTTTCTAGCATCATTTCAATGTCCTATTTATTAAGGCTTTCAACTCCATTATGAAGATGCTACTTACTTTCGTAGTCATCCTTATATATTCACATTGGCAAGTTCAATTTTTCACCATTACGTAGTCTTCAGTCAACTCTATGTTATGCAACCAACTCCCAAGAATGAAGAAGACATAGAACAACGAGTTTAAAAATAAGCCTCTTCGAGGGGGAAACCTCCTTTACATTACAAAAATGAACAATTATTGGATGATTCAAATGAAAAAACCTCCTTTCTATATATAGGAGTCTAAGGGGTCACAATATAATTAGAGCTGACATAAAAATAATAATGTAGGGGCACAAAAATAACCATAGTGGGATTCTATGGGGCAGAACAGTAACAAAATGGGGATTACATGGGCACAAAAATAAAAATAAGGGGGCTAAACTAATAACAATGAGGGAATAAACTAGTGTTATAGGGACCTAACATGCCCCTGTCCTTCAAAACAATGTTGTCCTCAATGCTTGAGTAGTTCTGGATGCTTATGTATAAAATTGTCATCCTCCCATGTGGAATATTCTGTGTGTAAGTTCTTCCACTTGATGAGATACTTTGAAATTGATCGCTTTCATAGCTGTTGAGTTCTTGTTTCCATGATTGATTCAGGTTCCAATATGATTTTTCCTTCCTCGTCAAGTTCTGGAAATATTGTTTGAATTGGGAACTTGTCACCTATAGACTTCTTTATGCATGAAACATGGAAAACTAGGTGCACTCTAGAAGATGTAGGAAGCTCCAATTTGTATTCCATAGTACCAATCTTTTGTAAAACCTTGTAAGGACCATAATACTTTGGTGATAATTTATTATCCTTCATAGCTTGCTTGAGGGACATTTTTTTGTATGGTTGTAGCCGTAAAAATACCTAGTTGCCTACATCAAAATTTCTTACACTGTGATGTTGATCTACATGTTGTTTCATTCTATTTTGACCCAAAGTGAGGTTATCCTTTAAGAGTTGAAGGACTTTTTGTTGATGCTTGATGTGATCTTCCATTGCTTGAACCTTAAAATTTCTCATAAAGATGATGTGATATACAATGGATGATATCCATAAAAGTCCATAAATGGGGTCATTTTTGTTGTAGTATGGAAGGAAGTGTTATACCACCATTCAGCCAAAGGTAACCACTTTACCTATTGTGTTTATTTATAATATACAAAGAAAGGAATATATCCTTCCAAACATTTGTTCACTATCTCAATTTTCCCATTCAATTGAGGATGATAAGATGAGCTATGAGCTAATTGAGTACCCAGATAAGGAAATAATTCCATCCAAAAATTTCTAGTCAAAATAGGATCTCTCTCACTTACAATAATCTTTGGGTTTCCATGTAGCTTTTGAATTATTTCCATAGATGAAATAGCAAATGTACTGGCTTCAAATCGACGAGATAATGCACAAAAGTGTGCATACTTGGTAAGTCTATCAATTACCTCCATGATCACACTCTTTTCTTCGGACTTGGGTAAACTTTTGATAAAATCCATTGAAACCTCCTCCCAACATTGACTTGGAATAGATAAAGGTTGTAGAAGATCTGAGGTCTTAATTGTCTCAACTTTATTTTATTGGCAAACCAAACATTCTGCCACAAACTTTTGAAAATCAGGTTTAAGGCCATCCCAAAAAATTTCCTTCTTAACTGCATGGTAAGTTTTTAGAAATCCTGAGTGACCTCCTAAGGGAGAGGTGTGCAATTCCTAAAGAATACTTTATTTGAGCTTAGAGTTCTTTAAAAGGTACAAGTAATTTTTTCACCATAATGAATCATTATTCCAGTTGAATGTTTCAGATGTACTAGGATCTTGCTGCAACGTTTGAATGAGTGCCCACACTTCTTCATCATTCTTCCATTCATCCATTTCTTTGGTTATCCAATCTGATTGGATAATAGAAATAGCACAAAGAAATGCTTCCACATCCTCATCCTTTCTTGAGAGTGCATCTGCAACAACATTTTTCTTCCCTTTTTTGTAGATGATGTCAAAGTCAACCCAACACCTTTGTGACCCATTTTTTCTCCTCTTCTAAAGATAATCTTTGTTCTAAAAATATTTTAAGACTATCATGATCTATTTTTACCTTGACGTGCCTTTACATTTGGTAAGATGTACTATTGCCAACATTTCCTTCTCATAAATAACTTTGTGTAAATAGTTTCCTTTGATTGGATGACTTTCAAAAGTAATGGATCTTCCTTCTTTCATTAAAACAACACCAATTCCATTTCCCAAGGCATCACAATCCACAATAAAGGTTTCTGTGATGTTTGGCATAGCTAAGACTAGTGCTTGGCACATTGCCTCTTTAAGATGCTCAAAGGCCTTAGTTTCTTCTGGAGTCCAAGAAAATGCATCTTTCTTTAGTAATGTTGTTAGAGGTGCTGCTATTCTCCCATAATTCTTTACAAACTTGCGATAATACCCTGTCAATATGAGAAATCCTCACAGAGGCTTTATGGATTTGGGTATTTTCCATGACCTAATGGTTTTAATTTTGTTAAGGTCTACCTTAACACCCTCATGAGATACAATATGACCCAGAGATTCCACCTCCTATACTCCAAAGAAACATTTGGAGGTTTTCCATATAATTGTTTCTCCTCCAATAGCTTGAGCACCCTATCAACATGTTGAACATGATCCTTCCAAGACTTGTTGTAGATTATTATATCATCAAAAAATACTAATAAAAATTTTCTAAGGAAGGGTTTGAAAATGGAATTCATCAAACCTTGAAATGTAAGGCCAAAAGACACGACCAAAATTTCGTAATGACCCTCATGAGTTCTAAATGTTGTTTTCGGAATGTCTTTAGTATTCATTCTTATTTGATGACATCCTAAATGAAGATCCAACTTGGTGAAGTAAATTTCTCCATATAATTCATCCAATAATTCGTCAATGACATGAATGGGAAAATTATATGTAATAGTGAGCTTGTTGAGTCCCCTATAATCTAGACACATGCACCATGATCCATAATTCTTATGCACGAATACTACTCGAGTAGAGAAAGAACTTTGATTAGATTGAATAGTATAGGCCTCTAGCATATCTACAACCATATATTCAATTTCATTATTTTGGGCATAGGGATATCTGTAAGGCATAATTTTTGGAGGAATACTTCCTAGAATCAGATGAATGGCATGTTCATGATCACGAATAGGTGGGAGGCCTTTGGGAGTCTCAAATACCTATTGTCCAATACTTTTTGGAGGTCTAGAGAAATAGGTAATTTCGATGTTTGAGCATCTAGTGAACATAATTATGAAATTACATCCCGTTGTTCTTTTTTCAGAAGATTTGTCATGCCATTATAAATGATTATCTTTCTTGGTTTCCCTACAATACCCCTTAATTCAACTTCCTTTCCTTCCCAAAAAAATTCAAGAAAATTTCTTGAAAATTAAAAGTTATCATACCCAAATATTGTAACCATTGGACTCCTAGTAAAACATTAACACCACCCATTGGAATGGAAAGAATTGGACTATTCAATATATATTCTCCCATAGATAGCTTGATATTATAACACTTTCCTCCATTTGCAACCATCACATGACACTCTGGTGTTGGATATAAGAAGCAATTTAATTCCTTGGCTATCTTACAATGAATAAAGTTATGGGCGCTACCCGAATCAATCAACACTATTACCTTCTTCTTATTGATATTCCCTTTTGCCTTCAAAGTTTAAGGAGTGGTAATTCCTACCAATGCATTACAAGATATGGTCAGATTCATTTATTCTTTCTCTTAGGTTGGTTCCTAGTGTATATCCTCTTCTTTTGACGTTTCTTGTTCCTTTTCTTCCTCCTCTTCACAATCGATGTAAAATAATTTCTTCTGAGCACACTTATGACCTTTAGTGTATTTCCTATCACAACTATAACAAATCCCTTTTTATCTCTTTTCTTCTAATTGTTGTGATGTCAACCTTGTAAGTTGTGGAAGCCTAGGAGCAACCAAACTTCCATCTTTATAGTTGTGAGTGGTAGGCTTCCTTGTTGCCATAATTTTTCTTTCAATTTTTCTTGCCAACCTGAATGCCTTCTCCAATGAATCAGGTTCCCAAAGGTGAACCTAATGTTGGATGTTATCCTTTAGATTCCCTATGAAGACATAAATCCTAGGTTGATTTGGAATATCACTTACCCTTATATTCAATTTTTGGAAGTCCTCAATGTGCTCCACTATTGAACCCTTTTGTTTGAGATTTATCAATTGGTTAAAGAAGGTGTTTTCTTTGTACCCTCATAATGTGCTATCATTTCATCCGTAAAACTTGACCAAGTGAAAATTTGTTTATGAGAACAAAGCCATTGGTATCATACAAATTGGCTGGGTTCTAAATATAAAGTTGCAATGCGTACCTTTTGTGTGTTTTGCACATTATACAAATCAAACTATTTCTCCATTTGTAGTATCCATGTTACAGGATCCTTGCCATCAAACTTCCTCATATCGATCTTTGGAATATGGTGGGTCTTCAATCCAACATTAGATTCTATGAAATCATGATTAAAATTTATTTTATTCTCATCATGAGTTTTCTCTACTACCTTCTCACCATTAGGAAGCATGTCTTCTAGCAACTTTGCCAAACCTCCCTTCTAACCTTCCATGTCTTTCGTCAAATTTTCAATGTTTCCATTTGCTTCATTGATGCCATTCTTCAAACCATCCATCTTAGATTCTGTTACTTTTTGTGAGAGTGAAATTTGTTGCACTTGGTCTCATAATTTTGATATATCATGTTGCATTTCTTCCTCTCCTTCATGAGTCATAGTAGAATTTTTGGGTTTTTTACTAGGTGTTTCCATTTTCTTTCTTTGGGGCATAAATTAATGATAATTATGGTTCACTATTCCCCTTAAATCACTTCAAACTAATTTTTCAAACAAAACTTATGAAAATTTTTAAAAAAGGCTACAAAGCCTTTTTTCCTTTGTAGGAGCTCAATATTGAATCTGATGTATCTCTGAAATTTTATCCCATGGTAGCCCTATGAGTCTTATTTTCCATGACACAAGTATGATTGAGATTGAATTCTCAAATAAATAATTATTCCCAATCTCCCAAGATGACCTGATTATAGAATAGTTCAATAGAGTGAACATGTACAAAGTTCCACGTGTCACTGTTTTGATCTTCAACTCTCAAACGATGCCCAACAAAATAGAGTCTCTTCTATTTTTGTCACTATTTAAGAAATTTGAATCAGATGCTCAGAGAAAAAGTTATGACAGTTTTCCCAAGGTCACCTATTTGAGATGGAATTCGGGAGCCTACAGAAACCCTAACTTCCTCGGATCATTTCTCCAAAAATATAGCGAGACAAGATATGAAATTCATATATCTGGTTCACCAAGATGTCGGCTCAAATGGGTTTTCATTTCAGCTTCTGAAGCTTCATAGAAACAAAGTGATAGCGAAAATGACACAATGACCTATTTGAAGTAGTGAAACCCTAGAATCCAAAGCTCTGATTCCAAATGTTATGCAACCAGCTCACAAAATAGAAGAAGATATAGAACAATGACTTAAAAATAATCCTCTTCGAGGGGGAAACCTCATTTAAATTACACAAATGAATAATTCTTGGATGATTCAAATGACAAAACCTCTTTTCTATATACAAGACTCTAAAGGGTCACAATATAATCAGATCCGACATAAAAATAATAGAATAGAGGCACAAAAATAACAATAGTAGCCTTTTATAGGGCACAAAAATAACATTATTTGGACTACATGGGCACAACAATAACAATAAAGGGGGCTACACTAATAATAATGAGGGAATACACTAGTGTTATAGGGGCCTAACACTCCATCTTTAAGTCTAGCTCACCAAGTGGTTTATCAATCAAAGTAGGGACTCAATGGAAGCTATAATACTCCATGTAGTCTTTTTGCTAGACAACTTAGTAGTTTTCCTACACCATAAGAACATTATTCTTATGAAATTAATCATAAAAATTATAAGTCAAATTAAACCATACTTTCATTAGTAGGCCATTAATTTTTAAATCAATTCAAACCATATTTTTTACAAAAAATATTCAAACTAGTATTTGATACTTATCTCTACGAAGTTTTATTCAACTCCTTTCAATCCATCTCACTGAGTGGTTTATCAACTAAGGAAAGCACAAAGTGGTGGATATACTACTCCACGTAGTCTTTTCATACAACTCCATCCTTGAGACTAGCTTAATGAGTATTTTTACCACTAGGGGAAGCAATCAGTGGTGGATATACTACTCCATAGAGTTTTTTCATACAATTCCCAGTAAGAACCCCCTCTCACTCACCGACTAGGAAGTGTGGGAACCACCATCAAGGTATTATTTTTTCAACATGAATATTATTTTTCATGACACATCCATTATCATCACACCTCCAATATCATTACACCTCCTACATCCTCACACTTAAAATATCATCACACCTCCAATAAGGTAGTTTTTATTTTTTAGAAAGTATATAAGTGCCTAGCTCACACTTCGGTGGTGGTAATAGGTTAATTGTATGCACTAAGTGATTTCTCGGACCCGATCTAGTTCTTAATGTTATATGTGCCTGATGATTTGACCATGGAATCTAGTTAGTTGTTAGTGTATTCACTAATACCATATTGAACATTTCCTTGTCATAAACATAATAAAAACATGTCAACATAAATGTGAAAAGAACATGAGCACAATAATAGTTAAAAGCAAGAGTTCATTCATGGACACTTCATCTATGGGCCCCTTACATGATAATGGATATTATTAGATAACCTTATCATGTTATCCCAAACATTCCATTCACATAATCATGAAATATTTAAGAACATTAATCAATCATCCTTCCACCGGGATGACTCTCAACAATGGCCTGTCAATTTAAATGACATCAAATACACTAATTCAATCATTAACATATTCATGAAATGTGGAATATGCATATACTAAATAATATTAAGATTAAGTAAAATTGCCTCTTATGCCATTTCCATAGTTGTCATCTCATTGTATATTTTTCTCATGTGAACCAAACTAGGTTCACCTAACTACTTTCTCCCCTTCTTCTACATTCCACTATCATTCTTCTAGCGTATAAGGTTTAATCAGGGTCTTGCACTTCCAATTGGGTTTTACTTATCTCTTCTCCAAAGGATACTTTTCTTTCCTTTCTCACACCCAACAATAAACGAAGACCAAACAACAAAAATGACAAGAATAAAGAATGAAAAAAAAATACCATAATAGCAACACATCAAAACAACACAAGTAGAATGGGCATACTCAGTGTCAAAAAACAAAAGAAAAAAGAAAATTTGTGCTCCACAATTAAAAAGAAGGACATGTGCAACATTCCCATTCACATCATTCATTAGTCCTACAAAAAGTCAATCCCTTGAGTTATGGTGTTTACGGTGTCAATCACCAACATGTGAACAAAATTTTTGTTAGAGTCCTTTCTGAGGTTTATAAGAAACTCAAATTTCCAGTGTCCCTCTAATTAGTTCAAGAAGGGAAATTTTAGTTTAAGACATATTTAGGGACTGCACCTTCTTCTCCTCTAGCATTATAGGTTGTTGGTTAAGGTTCCTAGAGTTTGCATGATATTTTCTTCCTCTTCAGAAGTATGAGGTTTCTATCTAGCGTTGTCAACATAACATTGTTCTATATCTTTAGGCCTAGGAAAGCCCCATTCCGGGAAGTCTACCTGTCCTAATCTATTCTCCCATGTGGTAGTCATTACAGTCCTACAACCAAGCACCCTCTAGGCATGTTGTATTGACATTTGCATGGAGCCGCATGGAAAAGAATCCATCTAGCATGCTCCACCACGCTACTCAAGGAGTCTTATGGTTAAAGTACTGATTATGAATTTCCTACATAATATAAAAAAATTACACATGCAATAATTCCCTAGCAGTAATCTGCTTCCTAACCTTCCAAATCCATTATTTCATCGCGTCACAACATTTAATTTTCCATGAGATATACTCAAATTTCAAATCAAAAAGTTAAATTTCCTAGCTTTGCTTCATTTAGAAGCCCGATTTCATAGATGTGAGATATTGTTTTAGTAATGTTGTTGGGCTCCTTGAAAAGTGGTTCTAATCTATCATAGTGGCTTTGATCTCTCGCTGCATTCAACACTCTACTTGAAATTTGATCATTCACTTGTCTAACAATTATCGATGCATATATGTACAATATTTCCATTCCAAAAGAAATTAACAACATCTTGAAGTGGCCTTAGAATTATTATACTCGTAATAATTATGTAACTCCAACTAAATTTGAATAGATTGAAATGACACTGCCATTATACTGTACATATGCATCACACCTATTCCAACCAGTTTCTCAATGCAATTAAACATTTATTCTAATATACCAATGAGTTTGAAATGAGAAATTTATATCTCTATGTTCATGATGAGTTTAACATTCATTACTACAATATTTCATACAAAAGGATTCCTGCCTTAACCATGCCCTTTCATGGGCATACTTACAAGGAATTCACTAATTTGAAACAATATATATTAACTTCAGCTGAAAGGAACTCTTACCCTGTTCATTTCCTTTACCTTTTTACAATGGATTTTTGCTGCCTTACTTTTCTTCCATTAGCAACACTTCCATCTAAAGCCTTTTTAAGGGGGTCCTGCTACCTAGTAACATTCCTATTGTTGCAATATTCAATAATTCCTATGCATATTCATTTTGAAAAGCATGGATTGCACATAAACACATCTGATGCAATGTGTATGTGGTCAATTTCCATCCGTTACCATTTTCATTCATGCACACAACAAATTTCATATGGATAAGCACATTAATAATGGTAGTTTACAACAAAAAGGTCATTCTTGCACATTTTCACAATGATTCCTCCATGCGAGGTGGAATCCATTAATTAATATCATCGTGTTACTCAAAACATAACATGTACAGATTCTATTTACATACCATTATATATGCACCTAACATACCTTCATGCATCTAGAATATCCACATTTAATTATGCACATTTATCTTTGCTATATTTCATCTCTTGAATTTTTATCATGCCTATGTTATCATTAATCAACTTAATGAAACTTATCAAAACATTAAAACATTATTAAACTATTAGGAGATGAGTTAAGATATTTCCCATCATAATCATGGTTGCATCACTTAGCCATAAAGTTTTACAATTACATTAGGCTGCTCTAAGGAATCTAGTCAAGATCTTGCATGTTTATCTTACTGCATCAATCTCAAACCAATCTTTATATAATGTTAATGTATTCATACTGATAGCAAAATAATTTCACACAAGTATACATGCATTCATAGATATTACCTTTAAAACTTAAATTCTTTCCTATACTCAAGCCCATCCAGGTTCAATATTGAACCATGCTCTGGTACTGCTTTGTAACACACCCTCCCACCCCTTTGGAATACTCTTAGGTAGTGTAAGTGTTACTTCTAAAATTAACCTGATCTCCAACCTCATTAGATCATAAAAAAAAATCCACCATCATGTTCAGCCAATCAAGAGCTCTCTGGTTATATACATTTTATCTCAATCTAACCCCCAGATTGAATGTTATGCTCATTAAATTTTTTACTAATTAGCTCCATCACATCAGTAGGACACTACCATGTGGCATCCACATGTAACCCTCATGGATCTGTGACTTCACCTACAATTCCTACTAGACAACCATGTGGCATAAACAAATATCTATCGCACTTTCCACCTTATCTCCATTTTCAAACCCACGAGGTCTAGTCCTTCATCCAAATTAATGTTTCCTATTATAAAACGCTTTGACACATAGTCAATGTATTTCCAGGAGGTGCTTCAACATCATTTTGAGCCTACAACATGACCATACCACCATGCCACCGCACCTTAGTAGAATTGTGCTATACCATGGAATTGGTGTGGTGTGACAAGAAAGTTTGTATAAGATGATAAGCATGTTCCCATCTCACACCTTCTCTCAAACATGCCTACATTTGGAAAGTGATTATCATTAAAACTTTGTGATGCAGCAAGAAGTTTTACATTAGGACTTATAGGACTTTTTATTTTATTAGGACTTTAATTACTCACCTACTCCAAGACACTAGCCTGATCTATGTTGGTGCTTCAGAGCCCTAGAAAATAAAAATTTATAAGTTAATTTTACTTTAAGCGTTGATTTTAATGACTGTTCTTTAAGACAAAGGTAATGGAGATGAAACTTGATGGTGTATAGATTCGACTCCAATTCTCTAAAAGATGCAACTAAGACGATTTGATAATTTTCTCTTTTCAATGCATGTCCTAATTAAGAGAGTTGAGAGAATGCAATCCTTTCAATAAAAACAACTTTCTCAAAAGACAATCAAAGAAACAATTCTCTTTATATTTCAAAGCGCACAAAACATGACCACTCTTTACTTCACGAAAAAAATTCCTTTCTCTTTCAAAGACGTCAAACGCTATTCTAAAGCAAACGTTGCAAAGGAGATCGTTGATATTTTCCTATTTAATAAAAGCATGCAAAACTAATCTAATCAAAGCAATTTCAAGATCTATGAAACTCTATGAAAAATCACTCAAAAGCAAATCAAAGGAAATTTACCTAATCTTTCACTAACAAGTTAATCTAAGAAGCAAAAGCTTACTAAGATGATTCCAGGATGTTTTACTTGGCAATGATTAATCCAAGGACTAGTTTATGCAGAATCACAAACTAATCAAAACAAAAACTCAATCTCTTTTTGTTCTTTTAGAAAATGAAATTCACAACTTTAAATGAACAAGCTATATTGATATTTTGCAAAGAGACAACACAAAGGTAGGTCGCTCACGAGGGTAGACTTTGCGACTGGTCCGACTCCTAAGAAGACTGAAAAAACCAAAGATATCTAAGGCTTTGCAACTTCTAAACCTAAAGTCACTACAGGACCAATATAAAAACCAAACCCTAAGGCTAAAATCTCAAGGAATTTCACTAAAACTTTCGACACTAATGGAAAAAGTATAGGTGAAGATTTTGACAGTCAACCAGTGGATCTGGGCAGAAAAAACTAAGAAAAACAAATTCAAAAGGGAGAAACTGATAAAAAAGGGAAATTTTCTTAATTTTACCAGGGTACACAGGCAACCTGTTTAACCAGGTGCGTGCACGCTCTGTGTACACAGATACAGTGCGTACAAGTACGCACTGTGTCTAACTCAGAGGGTGCGTACTACTGTAAAACAAAGAAAACTAAGTTCTAATCTGACCCTAAGCTAAGCCACCCAAAAACACAGTCAAGCAACCAAAAAGCAAAAGAAATAAGA
>APFE031593776.1:6838-37653 GCA_000404065.3 Pinus taeda
ATGTAATCAGTTGACCTTGTTCCTTTAGGTAGTGAAGCAACACTTTTAGGGACTTAGGAGCCCTCAGTTTATGGACATTTATGATTGGGGTTGAAGTGCCCAAAAATGTCTATAACAGTCAAGTTACAAAATCTAAGTGATTGCATGGTTGATTTTGCCGAAGACATGATCAAATAAGTGGCTTAAACACGAGTGCAAGTGAAGCCGGCTCAAGGCCAAAAAGGTGCAAAAAGTCAAAATGCAATGCAGCAGTACAACTCAACGCAAAGGAGCCTCTAGGGTATAAGGCCAAAAATAAGTGTAGAAGCAAGGAGAATGTGTCTTCAATGCACAAGTCATGGCAGGACTAAAGAGGACTCTCGAGCCTATTCAGTGTAACAGCATGGGCAACCAATGTTAGTGAGGTTCTAACTAAGACACCCATGTAAAGGATGGCTCTACCATTGCATCATGATTTAAAAGTTAGTGAGTGAACATGTTTTTCTAACCAAGACACGATGGGGTAACCCTATGGCGAATGTATCATTAAATGGAGGCTACCATGCAAGATGCAATGGAAAAAATGGTTTTCCCTAACCTATATGCCAGTGAGTGAATGATACCTACCATGACGGGTCAACGATCATGGGACAGAAATAAGATCTCGAAGAATTCTCCAAAATATCCTAAAACAATAACCCATTCTCGACAATCCAAGCCCACAAGTTAAAAAATTCATGAGACAAAAAATCAAGTTTTGAGAAAAAATTTTGAAATTTGAAAGCTATATATTGACTTTTGGACCCAAAAATTTTTCATTTCTGTTTGGAAAAGAGTTGTGGATAAAAAAGGAGAAAACTTGCCTCTAAAGAATTGGACCATTCAAATTGTGCCAAAGTTACCAGGTAACCCTCAAATCATGCTTGCAATGTTTTGTGATAATTTTTAGAAGTTTTTATTAAGATTTGACCGTGGGAATTCATGCCAAAAATCCAACTCTCCTTACACGTGGGTTGGCTGTGATCAACCCACGTATAAGACGGCCCTACACATGACTGTGTGTAAAGGGAACTCGCGTGTACGTGAGTTGAAGTTCAAACATAAAATCTAATGGTTGAAACTCATTTTTTTTGGGATGACGATCACATGGAGAGAGAGAGAGAGCATACCACAATTGACAATCAGGTAATCAACAACAAAAATGCACTAGATGCATTGAGAGCACACGGTTTATTGAAATTCTTCAAAATGTCGAACATGAAAGCTAACACACGACTGCTTGAATTGTTGATCCACTACTGGAGAGTAGAGAATGATGCCTTCATGATATATCAGATGGCCCTACGGATAGAGGTGGAAGACATCTACTTTATTACAGGTCTCTCCCGAAGAGGGGAGGTTGTGCATTCGACTGGCAGGACAGGGAGTAGTCTATCCATAGAAGAATATGTACATATATATTGTCCTGGGCATCTGGAAAATATTGGAATTCAGATTCCAATCAAACACGTGGATAATTTATCTCTGAGGATTCTGATGTTTACCATTGCGGGGGTAAACAGATCAGCTTCACTGCATCAAGATTCATGATTGTCCATGAGCCTAGCAGTGGAATGCCTGACCACGGTTTTCGATTGGTAAACATCTCCTCTAACCAACATGAAGAGCCAGCTGACCTCCATTCAGAAAGGTTAGACAAAGAACTTTGGATATGGGTCTATTTTATGCTAATTCGTCTTTGAGAAGGTACCCAGGCTACATCCCACGGTATCTGTCTCCATCAGCAGCCCACGATATCCTCAAATGGGTAGATGGGCTAACTTGATGAAACACCTTGGAGGCAGGGACATGCCTAGGATGACTTTCGATGATGAGTTTTTTGCTTGGTGGGGCCAACAGATCATCGTAGCAGACGACTACCCGTATGCTGGTATGGATTTCTGAGGAAATCCAAACTTGGTGCGGCTACCAAATGCAACATGGGGAGACATAGGTAACAACTTTTTAAGTTTTTGTCAAATTTTAAGATTTTTTTTCTTTTTTTATATATGAAATGAACTTAGAAATATTTTTTATAGGACAAAATACTGAAAAAATGGCCATGTTCCAGATGTGGGTCCAGTGATACTAGATGGATTTCCGAGGCACAGGCGTTGCAGAAGAGGTGTCGAAGAGGCAGTGGCTGAGATAGAGAGAGTCCTATATGCAGTTCAAAGAAACTTGGTGCGATTGACTCACCAGGTACCGATGATAGCCATAGAGGATCTACCTGAGGATATGCAGCGCCGCATGGTAGGAGTACCATGGGACTGGGTCTACATACTTCGGCGTTTGGCCAATGCAGTAGTTAACTTCTTAGCCACTCATATTGAGTCGAGTCAATAGATAGACTGGACATGATTATGGGCATTTAGTCCCAATTTTGTATATTATTTTTTGAACACTTTATGTATACACAGGCAGTTTTATGATACATATATACAGATCCAAACTTTTTATGTTTTCCTAGTTTGATGAATAATTGATATGCCAATCTAATGCTTGATTAGCAATAGAGTCTGCTAATGAATTCTGAGATCGTGGAATGTGCACATATGTAATATAAACAAATGATCATTGCAACACTCTCACTCTCAAAAATTTGTGATATAAATAAGGATCACGAACCCGATAAATGTTATTTAATTGTGACACTACCAGCTGTGAGTCAAGATACACTACCAATGAATCAATTCCATAAGAAATTGCTTGAAATGGTAAATTAATAATGATAGTATATTAAGCAATGTTATTTGAAGCAAGAACAATACATACTCCCCTTGACACCATCAACTGATCAGATGGATAATAAGTCACCCACGCTACAGAGGCAAGATTTTGAGTGTGCCGACTAGCACCATCGACGAATCAGAAATATATCAAGTGATCCATCAACACCTGCCAAAGTAGATAAAAAATAATGTTGATATTACAAAATTCCCGAAAAATATGTACAAAAATACAATATATAGAAACAAGAAATTTCTCGGCCGAAACCTAAGAAAAATACTTCTTAAGGTAGAGCACATTTCGGGGCTCTGCCAACTTGTTCCCTTCAAAATCGACTAATTCATAAGCTCATTTTCCCAAAACGCATTTTACTATAAAGGGACCGTACCACATAGACTTGAATTTTCCGGCCCCCAAGGTGTCTTTATCTTGGTCATAGACTAAAAAAATGTCACCTTTAGAAAATACATAAGAACGGACAGCTTTATCATACTGAGTTTTAGCCCTTTTCTTATGGGCCTCGTTTATTGTGGCGGCATCTCAACACTGCTCATTGAGATGTTCCAAATGAACGAGGCGTTCTTCAAGACTAGACATCTATGGAAGAAGCTCTACAGCTAGCTTAAGGGATGGAATTTCACATTCAATAGGAAAAATAGATTCCAACCCTTAAACTAATTGAGAATGTGTAAAACCGGTGGCAGTCTTCACCAAGGTTCGGTATGCCTAGAGAGCCAGGTACAACATGATGTGCCAATTGGAGCGATTTTTGTCAATTTTCCTTTGTAGGATAGTCTTGAGCGACTTATTCACAACTTCGACTTGCCCATTGGCCTGAGGATAATATGGAGACGAGAAACAATGCTACTATTTCAATTTCGTTTTTGTAAGTAGGCATGGCCTCAACCCACTTTGTAAAGTAGTCTACAACCACTATGATATACTTGTGATTCGCCACTAAAGGGGGATTACAAGTAGTAAAGTCAATACTTGTTACCGGGAATAGTGTCCACATGGATGCTGCTATTCGCACTAAGATGGGTGGCTATCTTAGAAACAAACAAGTAAAGTCTACTTGCATTTTCCTTTATGAAAATAGACAAGAGAAGAACCAAGGAGACCAACCTTAGTCTTGTGCTCTATTTCCTCTCCTTCTTGATAGAGCTTCACCGCTTCTTCTTCGTCTACCCAGCTTCAAAGAGCACCTGTGGAGTCACACCAACATACTAATATCGAAGAAACAAAGATCTATATTCATAAATAACACAGGACCATATGTGTGTTAACCATACAAATGCATATATAAACAAGTACACAAGAATATGGAGGAAAAATAGAATAACTTTATTAAGATGAAAAGTAGCAAGAGGATTACAGCCATATGTTCTGACCCAGCATCATCCTCCAGTTAGAAAGCCCTTCTTCACCTCAAGCAAAGGTTAGATGACCCAACACTATGAATATACACCAGAAAACCAACAACACTTCTCTATAAGATACAAAATTCCAGCCTCTGGATCTCTGTGATGAGGGATCCATATATAGATTATTATAGGGAGGTGATTCATCTTCTGGGGTCTTGATTAGTAGTGTCTTCTCTCTGATAGTTCCTGCTTCCACTTGGAGAATGATGATCTTACTCATCTCTAGTTGAAAACAGAGAGGCAAGTGTCAGAGGGGAAGCTTCTGGAAGATTCCATGATTTTCCACCTTGCATTTTGTCCCTGTCATTTGTCCATTCCTGACCATCGCACCCTACAGAGGAGCAATTCAGTATACATCGCACCTTGTACACTGGGAAGGTGATATGAATCGCACCATGTACACTAGGCTTTCAGTATGGTCCAGTTTTGACCATTTATGAGTAGTTTTCAATGGAGAACTTCTGGGAGATGATGTAATCAGCTGACCTTGTTCATTTAGGCAGTGAAGCAACACTTTTAGGGACTTAGGAGCCCTCAGTTTATGGACATTTATGATTGGGGTTGCAGTGTGCAAAAATGTCTATAACACTCCCCACACTCAATGCTTATCCACGAATTTTCTTCTAGGCTTCTATTCTCCAAGGTTCTTTTCCCAGTACCTTGGGTTAATTCCATCATATAACCCCTTTTGTAAATACACGTCCAGGAGTTTGGGCTTCCAATATTTCAGGGTTTAGTGCTTCCTGCTACCTCAGCTCACTACAATCTCGTAATAATTTTAAATAATCTTTTGGGCTTCTAGGATTTCTAGTGTTCTGAAAACTGCTACTAAGGACTTTAAAGTACTTACTTTAAATGATCATAACTTTTTATCCAAAGAGCCATTTGTAGAAATCCTCATATTGTTGGAAAGATCTTCCTAGGTGTTTTTCAACTATGCCACATTTATGAGAAATTCAGATGATTCCTTGAGACATAATCCCGTCCAAAATCAAGGACTCTGTTACCATCTAAGTCATATTTTGATGACTTCTCCACTAAGCCTACTACTATGATGATTCTCTACATAACATTGTAGAAACCATGCGACTCCACTTGAAAAACATGATCATCAACGCCAACATAGGCTGCCTCTATCCTTAATTCTAGTCTAATTGACATTAATGGGAATATACTAGATGCCACTGACCATTTATAAAATGCCAACTATCCAACAATACTAGCAAAGAGTGGAAGAAAGAAATGGAGGAAGGAATGGAATGCTCATTGGAAAACAAGTCTTGGGAATCAATAAAGCTTACAAAAGGGACTAATTCCACATAAAACAAATGGGTATACATGATTAAACATGTCATTGAAGAAAATAAGGAAGAATACAAAGCATTTCCACATGTTTTTAAGATGCATTCATAAGAGTTATTCTTGGTCTTGTTGATGCTTTAGATTTAGAACATGAACAACTAGATGTAATACAACCTTCCCTCTTTGAGAATTGAAGAAGGAAATTTATATGAATTTCTTGGAAGCATTCCATGTAAAAGGTCGAGACAACCTAATTTGCACATTGAATAATAGCTTCTATTGGTTGAGACAAGCATGTCACTATTGATACAAGAAACTTAATTCATTTATGTTGGGGCATGGTTTTAAAACATCAGAGGTTGATCATTGTTTCTATAGTAGGAATATGATTATATATATAGTTATATATAAATAATATATATATTATATTATATATATTTATATATATATATAATAGGTAAAAGATAGATATTATATAATATCTGATAACTACCGTATATGTGGATGACGTCTAACTCTTGGACATGCTAAGGAAAATGATCGATAGGTTCAAGAAGGATTTGGAAAGTCAAATTATAGTGAAGGTTTTAGGTCCAACACAAAAAATATTGGGCATGAGGATCATGCATGATGGAAAAATAGTTGAATAACACAAAAAATATACTAAGAATGTATTAAACAGGTTCAACATGAAGGATGTCAAACTAGTGATTACACCCATAACATCTCATTTCAAACTCAATGTTGATTTTCACCCTTAGGATGACAACAAGAAAGAGGAAATGAGTAAAACCACTTATGCTTTAGTAGTTGGAAGCTTGATGTATGTCATGTTATGTACTTGGCCAAACGTTGCAAATCTAGTGGGATTAGTATGTAAATTCATTGCAAATTTAGATAATCAAAAAACGTTTAGAAGCAGTGAGAAGGATTTGAAGATATCCTAGGGCTACTAGTGATTATTGTTTTCTTTTTGTTAATAATAATAATTATTGTATTCTTAAAGGTTATAGAGATGCAAATATGGTTAGAGATGTGCAAACTAGAATATCTAACACTATTCATTTATATAATTTAATTGGTGCCACAATGTCTTGGGTGTACAAACTATAGCAAGTAACATCCCTCTCCAAAATAGAGGCAAAATACATAGCTTCCATGGGAGCCTACAAAAAAGTGTTGTGGATAAAGAAATCTTTAGGAGAGATAAGAATAAAACATGACAAATATGTGTTATATTATGATTAGAGGAAATTTTAAGGGCTAAAATTTGTAGGTGGGCTAATTTCCATGCTTTTTCCCAAAAAAAAAAATCACTAATTCCAATTTTTTCTAAAAATAATTTGCCCAAATTTTATGGTATAAAATTATTTTAATGATTTTGTGGAAAACCTGTGAGTGTCGTTTTTAAGAAACCAACGTTTCGGACTGACTTGGTGAGTCCATCATCAGGGCAAAAGCAATCTCATTGCCCTGATGATGGACTCACCAAGTCAGTCCGAAACGTTGGTTTCTTAAAACGACTCACAGGTTTTCCACAAACTCATTAAAAATAAAGCAACCTGTATGGACTCCCTCTTCAATAAAATTATTTTACTTTAAAGCTTGCAATTTTTTTTATAGAGTCTATATAAAATTGTTTGAAATTTTAATATATTTACCAAAAACTCACCAAACAATTTAGAATTTTCATATTACAATTATCCAAGGTTTCTAAACCTTGACATAAAGTTCCATCATTAAAGTTTTACTCGATTGTGATAGTCAAATCCAGTTGATACGTTAACACAACTATTGCAAGGGGACAAACAAGAATTTTGTAAAACCTTGGTTGGGCTAATGTAAATGTGATGAAAGATATATCACGAAAGAATTTTTAGCATGGAGATAGAAACAATAGTAAAAATAAGAGAATGTAGACTTCCATAGTCCATAATCATAGTAATGATATTTCTAGATGTCTTTCTTGTGTATGTGGATTGAGGATTGTTTTGAATGTTTCTAGTGGACATTCAACCCATCCTCAGGGATCAAACATAGTAGAATCGTTAGAAACAACACAAATAGGATTATAAAGATTATAGAAAAGAGAGTACCTCATGTTAAAAAATATCAGAAATAATTGGACAACAAATGATTGTTGAGAAAAAAGCTATTTCTAATAACAACAATTTTGAAAAGATTAAATACTTTAATAAGCTATTTTAAATTAACAACTTGAAAAATTAAATATTTTATAATTCCTGATGAATTGAAAATTAAAATTTAAAGTTTTAAGAAATGTTTCTTAAAAAATTAAATTATAATCTTCAATTTATGTGGAATTATAGAATATTTACTATTTCAAATTTTTGATTTGAAATACATTAGGAAAATATTTATTTTTTTCGATTTATCTTTTAATTGTTATTAGAAATACATTAAACATTTTCTTTTGATTTCTATTATTCTTTTGACTTTGACATTTCTTTGTTTTCTCACACCTTTATAGTCATATTTACACTCTTCCCTAATTAATTTGGTTCAATTAGTCTAAACATGGGTGAAGTGTTCACCCAATATATCCAAAACTATCCTCACTCCACGTACAAAGTAAAGATATCCCAAAATAGCACTGCTACAAAAGTAACAATATTCCCTGAAGGTTTATATTTGCCCTGAGACACTATTAGAGGCTTAGAAAGAATGGAAAGAAAGTAAAATATATAACCTCAAGTGGGTCTCTTAGATGCTAAAAACAACTGTCAGAGGCTTAAAAAGAATGAAAAGAAAGTAAAATATATAACCTCAAGTGGGTCTCTTAGATGCTAAAAACAAATGTTACAGAAAAAATCAAATAAGTTATAATTTTTTTGTACAAAAAAGTGTTGAAACTGTAATATTAACTCATGATATAAAATCCTATTTATAGAGCAGGAATCATCAATGCTATGAAGCATATATGTACGAAAAAAGGTGTAATGATATATAAATTTTGATTCTTTAAATATTTCCTTAGGGTTTTCTTTACTTTATATTTATTTTTGGTTTTATTTTTTATACTTATTTTCTTATGGACCGTATAAAATAAATAATTTAATATCAAATTATATAATAATTTATTCAATTAATATTTTATGAATTAATGTTAATTTTTACATTATATTCCCTGAATTATATTATATGTAATTAAACAACGAGATTTATTTATTTTTAGTTACTTGTTGCTTTATTTATCTTTAGTTACTTGTTGCTTTAGAATATATAAGAGATAAATTTTTTTTATATATAATTTAGTCTTCCAATAGTAGAAGTATGTATATGCATAACCATATAATTTGGTTTATAGAATTTCTGCATATCTGGGAATTATAATGTGCAAGGAGAATGCATATCAGTTCTAACAAGAGAAAAGGAAAATATAACCTGCCCTTTTGTCACAATGCACTTATTTTTTATTGCAGCCCGACATTTCACTGATCAGTTGCAAAATCATATATTTCCATCAATAGTTTTCAGCCACATCTTCAGCCCCCGACTGTCTTTTTCTTTAGTGCAAAATTTGAGCTGATTTCCATGTTTGTTTTTTCGATGGGGCTTCCTTTTCTGGTCTTTGTGGATGTGGCATGGCAATTTATTTAGGATCATTAACACTGTGGCATAGGTTGAGCTTTTTGCGCTTTGGGGTGTTTCTCACTGTGCTATGTGGCTTGGACTAAGGAGACTGATTATTTTTGGAGACTCTAAAACTCTTATTGAATGGGAAAATGTGAGAGGCTACTTCAACACGTTGTCCCTCACTACCTGAAAACTCAAAACTAATTCTCTAATCAAAAATTACAACTACATTTCTATTTCCCATATCTATCAGATTCAAAATTGAGAAGCAAACCTGCTATCAAAGGATGGATGTAATACAACTGCATTTCTATTTCCCATATTTATCAGGGTCGAAATTGAGAAGCAAACCTACTGTCCAAGGATGGATGGATGTACTTTGGAGCTTGACTGGATCTTCTTCCCGTCATTTGAACTTAACATTCTGCTAGGGATGGATCATTTTGAGATCTAAATACTTTTCTCTCGATACTTTTCTCTGAATATTTTTGGGCCGTTTGCTCCCCATGCTAATTTTTGTTTACAATCGTCTCCCTTCCATATATTATCGGTTTAAAGTCCTCTTTATTCTCCCAAGGGGAAGGTCATTCTCTTGTGGAATGCTTGGTCTCTTTTCTGTCAGTCAAATAAGGAATCGCTGGTGCCTAGGATCCACCTGCTAAGGTTTGATTGGTGTGCAGGATCCACCTAACGATGTATAAGAATTGTTTTTAGAATTGTTTTTCCCACTGATTATGTATTTTCTTTAGCACTTCAATAAAAATCTCATCTTCTTGCTTGGACCAAAAAATATTTAAATATGTAACATCAATCATCTTTCTGAAATTTTAAACAAAACTGAAAAATGTGTACTTTCTTTACCACTTTAATAGAAAGCTGTTTCAAAAATGTGTACTTTTTTTACTACAAGTTGTTTTTCCTTGCTTGGAAAAAAATTTAAACTTTAAATATGTAACATCAATTATTGTTGGACACTCAATGGTGTAGAATGTGAACAACCATAAGAGTCCAAGAGACTTTGGGATGTGGAACCCAACAATCATGTGAATGTACTATAATGTATATCATTGTCAAATAATAGATACAATCCCATGCTTATCTTTCCTATTTTGTCTCTGGCATAATTGTGTAATTATGTTTAAAATGGTATAAGAGCTATTACACTCTTAACCTGCTAAATCTTAAGTAAACCACTTGTTTTTGGGGCCTTTATGTCTATTCTGCTATCAGAACTATGCTATTCAAAAACACCATTTTGGTGAGCCTGCCAGCATTGACATATAAATTATACGGCCATAAGTGCTTGTCAGTCCTTAAAGTTCAACACTACCATACACTAATTCATTTCATTTTTCAAGTTTGCCATTATTATTGAACGCTCCTATGGAAATGCAAATGGTTTCAACACTTTCTCTGCTGAACCATTGTATGTGTAGATGAATTCCATAAGCCTCTCTCTGTCACCTCTGGGACTGTATACGCTGCACTTGACTCTTTAACGATTTTAATGCCCCTGCTGCATATAGTTCTGAAGCAATTCAGAAATAGCTCATATCATTTTCGAGCTCTATATATTCTCCCATGCAAAAAAGGAAAGGGCCTCTGCCATTATTCTCTGCTACATACTGTCCCTCTGCTATATTCTGCGTTGAATTATCTTTCCATTACTTTGATTCCTCAGGAATCGATGTTTCCTTGGATTACTGATCTAGTTGTTGTCTACAGTGCGTTGGAAATATGCTAGTGTGTTGTGTGTTTGAAGGGCCATGAATGCTGTGAATGGTGTATGTTGAACATTATTACCCATTTGATGGAAGAACTTGGATGTTGAAGGACCATGCGTGGAATATGTTGGTCGATTAGTTGCTACTGTGCATTGTTTGAGGACCGACGTTGTTTGCATATGCTGTACGTGGCCGTGGGTTCGTGCCTGTCGTGGTGAACGTTGCTTGAAATTGACGTGGTGAACTAGTTTGAACACTCAACACTCCCTAATGTTGAGATGATGGTCAAAATTATGTTGCGTTGGGTAATGAAACAGCGACTTAACTGTTGCATTGAAACACTAGTTGAAATCGAGCTATGCTGACTGCGAGCTTGTGTGTCCTCAGCCCCTCTCTAGCCCGTCATGCATTTGGAGGAGTGTTGTATTTCCATTTGACTAATTAAATTCCACGTTAACCATGGTGGTTGTTAGTTGAATAATGGTCTGTGGTGCCTGTCTTTACGTTTCTATTTCTATGAGAAATTTAAAGTCTTATAACCGATTGACTATTCCTTTTCTTCCCTTCATTTCCAGTTTTCGTGTTCAGATTAAGGCCCGATGTTGCACGAATGAGATCATTTGCATCTGAACACTGAAACCCATCTGCCCAAATAGGAGACCTGATGGGCTAGATGAGCTCAGTAATCTCGGGGTAACCATAGTCATCTCCCTGTGTATTGAATTCGAGAAAGGTATACGCATCCTCGTTGGGCTGTGTGGACGCCTCGTAAATGTTGTGTGGCGATCCTATATTGTCCGCCATTTCAAAACCTTAGAAACCTTCATTTACCACACAAAATCACCCACTCTAACAGAGACCCACATGGTGGGAAAACGAGATTTTTGATGAAAATACGGAATAACCAGAAACGATTTAAAAAAGTCAAATACATTTAACCAAAAAAAAAAAAAGGATTTGAACTGTTTACTCGAAAGAAAAATTTGCGATGATTTTAATGGCGGACTAAGGTTTTTTTGCTGACAATTTCGTATAGGAATTTGTATTCAGATTTTCCAAACCCGCAGATTTCTTTTAGTCGCTGAATATTTCCCTCAATATCTGATCTTATAATGACCATAGAAAGTACAAGTTTATCAAGAACAAGCACCACGGTTCGAAAGGTTTCAATGAAATAATTGCTCAGGATTTCTCCTTCCATGAACTTTGAGGTTGCAGTTGCCTCAAGTGCTGCTTGTTGAACAACAAGTGCATGTGCAGGTTGCACTGTCAGATTTATGTTCCTTTTCTTATTGTGTCTGACGAAATTTGAACGTGGGTCAGATTTATCACTTCAGAAGTTAGACTAAAATAGGACTTCAAAGGTTTTGTCCTTAAGCGAAGAGATAAGTTGCTGTAAAAATATCTTTGTAAGCAATCAAATACTTGTTGAAAAAAAAAAGTTGCCTTGATTCCGGTTGAAAAGTTGGCAAATTATTTTTCTAAAACCATTATTGTTTCTAAAAGTGGTCATTAGTTGATTTGATTGTTTGAATAATGGAGAAAATTCGTGGATTATGAGAGTTATTAAGCATTTTAATCTTATCTACTGATGGAAGCACCATTAAAATCAGAAAAGACATTCTAAGAGATATTCAAACATCATTATAACTTGCACAAGAAACCATTGAATTTTTGCAGTTTGAATCACAACTACTACAAGAGGATTTATAGAAGTATAGTTATCATTCTAAACTTATGTCTCTTCAAAATATTGAAACAAACTCTCATAAGAAACAAGTTGCTCTAGTGCCCAATGAAGCAACAAAGTCACATGCACATGCGGAAGTTCAGTCTACACTTTCCAAGCCCATCATTAGACTTTGGGAAGAGATTTTTCCACAACAATCACAGAACTGGTCTTGGATATGACAATGACATATCCATTCATATTCGAGATTACTCAAAGCCCATTAAGTTCCATGTGGTCAATTTCTTCATGACAATTCATCTTTAGCTGTTCGAGATTCTACTCCTCTTCCAAGCAACAACAACACATTGTGAAATGCAAGCATTGTGACCAAGTTGGCCACATGAAAGATCATTGTTTTGATCTTCATCCATGTAAGCACTTCCATAAAACCAGTGATTCTTCAAACAGATGCTTCAAAAACAAATATCCTAAAAGAGCAAAGATCATCTTGGATGGATCGCTTCTTGGCAATGGGCTTCAACAACCAAGAAGATATTTGGCTCATACAATAGGATTTGTTCTCGAATATTGGAAAATCTTGCAGTTGAGATCTCTTCATCTTCTCACCTTGTATCTGGAGAAATGATGGTTATCTACAAGCTTCAAAGCCACATCAAACGACCCTGAGTCACAACTTGCCATACCAGATTTAGATTTGTAGCTAGATACAAATATGCCCATGAGCATGCCTTGAGTCAGTGATACATCTTCAAAAAATTTGGGACACTTCCTCTACCGAAAGACTTCATCGTCTTGCCAATTTTGGAAGAGTTCCAAGAATTGCATTAAACATTTGAGAGTTGTTGATGATCCTTAAACTATAACAGGTTGAGACCTCCCTTTCATGGTTGAAGGTTTCCCTCTTCAAAACATTAGGAGCACTTCCTCTAGCAGAAGACCTGAGGTTCATGACAAACTTAGAAGAGTTACTGGAACTACACTAAGCGTTCCAGTGTTGGTGGTCATCCTTAAACCACCTCTATTATACCAACATTTCAGAGAGCACATTCAACAACTGCCATTCATTTTTGCACATTTTGTATTACAACTCTCTTCTTGGAGTCATACATACCGCTTTGTATTAAGGGGAGGAATGTTGGACACCTAATCTTATAGTGAATAGTAGTGAGAGTCCAAGAGACCTTGGGATATGGAACCAACAGTCACACCAATGTACTATAGATGTATATCATTGTCAAATAATAAATACAATCTCATACTTATCTTTCTTATTTTGTCTCTGCCATATGTGTTTAACAATCATTCTTCTGAGATTTTAAACTAAACTGATCCAAAAATGTGCCGAAACTAATTAAAAAGGTTGTTAATGACATCATCTAGGCTTGCACGATGGCCGCCCATTTCCCCACTTATCCGAGGCCTTGTGTTTTGTGCGTAGGCAGTGAAACTCACGTGATGCTGGATTCCGATAGCTCCCTCTCGCTGATGACCTGACAATCACTGCGTCGATGTACCTTGCGAGTCAGGGCGTACCTTGCGAGTCAGGGCGTCGTTGTACCTTACCAAATTTAGGTTACATCCAATTTAGGTTGCTTAAGCGCGAAAGAATTACAGTTAACTCGACTCACTTATCTTTTGGGGGTCAATCAAAATTGCTAATTCTGGATCTTGTGCCCCGATTAGACACTCCTTTGCATGTTTGTTTCCAACGGTCTTCCCTTAGTTTGTTTACTCTAGCGTTGCTTCTGCAAACCATCCCTATAAATATTGTTGTGCATTTCAATATTGTTGGGTCTTTCTCCTATGTTGCCGTTTCCACCATCGGATCTGCAAATTTCGGTAATAACTTTATTCTGGTGCGCCTTCAAGATATTGTTTTGCATCCTGTTGCTAGTGGTTTTCATGCAACCAATTTACGTTGGTGTCGGTTTTGTAAAACTCCCCTTGAATTTTTGCTTTGCATTTCATTGTTAGGTATTTCTATTTTGGTGCCCGGTCTATCCTCCGCTGCTTTATGAATTTAAGTAATGATTTTACAAAAGTTCCGTATCCAGATGCTGCTCTACGTTTCCTTTCTAATGGTGTTTACAATGACATTGACGGTGCAAACCTGCTTGTGAACGCTATCTTACATTTCATTGAAGGTATTTTAGTTTGTGTTTGTTTAGCCTTCGAACTTTATTAATTTTAATGAAAATTATACAGTTAAAAGTGTTTAATATATATTTAACATCACCATTTGCGTGTTTTGAAACTAATAAAATTGATGGGAATAAATGAAAGAAAAAGAGGTGTTATGTGAATGTGCTGGATATAGAAGTATCTTTGCAATCTCAATTGGCTGACCAGAGAAATAGCTTGAAGGTTGCAAGGATGTGGTATACTAGAACTTGGCAACAGCACCATATGATTATTGCAGCTATATAAAATAGTTAGTAAATGTAAATAGGTATTAAATAATAATAAAAATGAAAACACTTATTTCAGGATATGTTTTATATTATTAAGAATTAAAAACTAAAGAATAATTAAATTAATTAAACATATATAAATTAATAAATAAAAGAAGTAATAAGATTTTTAACCATTTAAATTTATCTTTATTTTTTTTATTGAGATTCTTAACTCGTAAATAGATTTTCTTAAAATATATTGGGTTAATATGATGGCATATCAAGTGGATGATAGGGATTTAGCTTTTATAGAATATTCTTAGGAGTCATGACAAATCAAAGGTTGATATTTATCCATTTATGTTATTTTAACTAAATTAATTAATTTTAAAAAATGCCATATGAAAATGTGTGATATGAACATGAGTTATGTATTTTTGGCGTGTGTGTGGTATTAGTAAGTCATGGTGTTATTACAAAGCCTATTCCTAAATTAATATTTATCATAGTAATATTGGAGTGAATCTACATGTTTAAGAATCTTCTTAGATGTTCTTTTAAATGTAGATATACTTAACACATTTATTAATTCCTTTTATACTTAGTAATAATAATTTCAAACAATTTTGTGATTTTATTTAATTTTGGTGATGTTAGATGTATTGTAAGGTACGTGTTTTGATGCATATGGGTATTATCAAGTATTTAATTTATCTTTGACATAAATATCAAACATTTTCCTCAATGGGATATTGAGGAGCGGGTGGGGGCCTGCCACTCCACCACCTCCTATCACATTTAAGAAGGATGAGGGATGGAGAGGGGTGGAAGTTGTGGCCAACCTACCCCATGCATTCACACATGCAAACAAATATTACCTCCTTTCAATCTCTTGGAAGGCTACAGTCCATTAGAGCTCTCTGGGTTGAGAGATCTTGGTCCCAAGTTTATCTGGTATACCTGTGATATCTCCTCATTGCATGTGCGACACTTTTTTTGTGAAATAGGATTTTTAGGGATCGTATCCTGATGTGAATATTCAAGGTTGTGTGGCAAGATGTATGTTTCCACTGTGATGTGGAGGATGACATATTCCCATGGCCAAGGTTTGGCATGCATGGTAATTCTTGGAGGCTTAGATTTTGTTTATGTTTGTCTCCAACAAATGTGCTAGATTTTGAGTGACAACGAGCAGATAGGCAAAGGACGATAGTGGAGGAACTCTCGAGGACGTTGGAGACAATTACAACGACAACTATAACAATGGAGGGTGGTGACAACTATCACCTTTCACTCATGACGATGCAGATCCATGCCCAGTGGGATCACCAACATTGGGTAACTCTTCCTATTTTTAATTCCTTTTTCTTTGTCAACATCTTTAGTGGTCTAGCTTATGTTTAGTGGTTTTTTGTATGTAGTTCTCAAAGAACAACGGGGGTGGGAATTTTTTATGTTCTTTCTATCTCTTCATGGTTCTTAGACCCTACTTGGATTCCTTAATTTTCCCCCCTCAGTTGAAATCCCATAGATATTTATGTTTCCAAAGGATTTATTTTTATTTGGTTTTCTAATTTACAACCCCTTTGGTTTCTTGGTTTTCTAGGTGATATTTTTATCTTGGTCCCCCTAACCTGGTTCAACATGCCTTGATAGAGGATGCACTAGCATTAGGGGCCTGGTGGTAGAGGTTCTCAGGGCTAATCACGAGTCTAACCCCAACCTCAAGATGCAACAACCATTTTTCGCTCGTCCGCGTATCCAAAAATCGAAGAGAAAAAATGTCAACTTGATGATTGGAACTCCATTACCCTCCACTAGCAGATGAAGTGACGCTTGGGTTGGGTCTTGAAGGGGAAGCATAAGACAACAATTCTATAATATATTTATTGAATGAAATTCAATATTTTCAATGTCATCAACACTCCTATACTACTAATTTGGATGCTCATCTTGCTGACATAAAAATGCATCTCAGATATGGTTGAAAACTTCGACCAACAACATAAACTAATTCTCATGATCCAACCCTCGTTACTTCATATGATATCTGATGTTATGTTTAGGCACTTAGGATCTATCTTTCATATATGTTAATGTAGTTTATTTCAAATTCCATGGACTTGTGATAGTTTTCCACATTTTGAAACATCTAAACTATTCTCCATTGTTAACACTATGTGTTTCGCTTCAGGTAGATTGTGACTAGACACAACATAAACAATAATATCTATTACTATATGATGGAACTTTTAGGCAATACAATTTTAAATTTACCAAAAATAATATCAACCCTTTATTTGTGATCAATACTAACCATTGGCCTATTAATTATTGATAAATAATATAAAATTTGGAAGACCTGCCTCGAAATAAACATCCTTACATAATTAATCAATTTCTTAAAAGAAATTGATGAACCTTAATCTCACTTTTACTACATGTAAAAATTTCATTAATCACATTTCATGTAAACCTTTCACTAATGTGAGACTGCAAAATATTCTCCAGATATTCTTGCTACTTAACTCTTGCCTAGAAATGTTACCGTTTTTATAATTTATCATCTAGAATCATATTCCCATTATAGGGATGCCTATCATCCCAATTATGCTTTGGTGGCAATAGTTTAATGAGATGGCTATTTGGCCCATATTTGGGTAGATTTTTTGGCTAATCTTGATCAAAATTATATTGAAATTTGAGAAAAATATATTTTTAAGTTGTTGAGCTTCCACAATTTGGTTTCCAATGATTTTCCAAGGTGTTGAATCAATTTCCACATTCAAAAATACAATTTAAATGAGAAAACATTAAAATCTCATAGAAAATTATATCACTAAATTCCAAAAAAAACTCATATTTATACTCTACTAGTTTTGATGCCCCACCCCAAAAGTCATAGTCATATTTATACTCTACTAATTTTGATGCCCCATCCCAATCTTACTATGCATTCCATTTTGGGTTATCTTCCTTCAATGTGTTTACATAGCACAAAAGAATTTCCTTTAGCAATAGATAAATAAGTGACATATATGTTTATTTTTATATTGAAAACGAAATACTTGTAGAATGTTCTTTCTTTTAGATTTAAATTAAACAAAATGATTTTTTTACATTGAAAACGAAATACTCGTAAATATTTTTTATTTTATATTTAAATGAAATGAAATGAAATTTTAGTAGCAAAATATAGCTACTGCAATCATGTAATTTAAAATGTTAATGAATGCCAACAAACTCTTATTTCCAAGATTTTTTTTCGATAGAAATTTAGAATTAGACATCCTTGGTTTGGTTTGGACATTCACAAGAAATGATATGGCTTTTAAAGGTTTTGTATACACACAATTTAATTTGCATTGAGCAACTTTAAAATACCCACAAATTTATTTTACAAGTAGGGAAACTTATCAAGAGATTTTAGTAAACCCAAGTGCATAAGCCCATGCACTTAACATCTACTTCATAAGCCATTGTGTAATTTGATAACTAGCATTACAATTTAATAATAATAGTATCAATTAAATGTGAGTACATAAATAAAATCACCAATAATAATATGAATTTAGAATTCTAAGAGAGTAATGATGGTGTTGGACCAACAAACATTTAAGGGGATTTCCGTGATAAGAAGTCCCAATTAGACCTCAGACCGTTTGGTGTAGGAGTCCCACTAGTGGGTCGTAAAGCAATGCCTTGACCGCGATGTCATGTAGAGGCAGGTAAAGTAACTTTGTTAGTAGCAAGGGTGTGACAATTGTAGTGAGTCAAGGAAGGTGTATGAGAGGTTTTAACACATGGGGGTTGAGATGAGTGTGCCCATTAGAAGCTTGTAACAATACTCAGCTTAGAAGGGAACACATGAGCGAAGATGCATCACAAGCTGGAAAGCAGGTTAGCCGGAAATCCAAAGTGATGGTTAAACCAATAACACATCTGCAACAAGATTCATATGATTGCATACAAAGCAATTCATATACAACTACATAAGTTAAACAACATGCATTGCTATAGCAATTGGTACAGTCCAACTACAATAACAGCATATGCATAAAAACATGTTGGCTCTTATTATATAAATATGTGTAAGTTCCAATCATACAATACATCCATGTAAACCTGGCAGCCCCAATACTGGAACGTTACAACCACATCCGACTGCTCCACCAAAGAGATGTACTAGCTTCATTCAGTGGAGAAGCCAAGGCGCATTACAATATTTCCCAAGCCCTCTCGAAGGTAGTCTTATTCGAAGCTTGGATGACCAAAAGCCTCTACAATGAGTTATGAGGGGCTATCTATAGCAGAGGGTGTGGTGAGCGTTGACATTGACCTTTGTGACAATTCAACTACCCTCATGACTCTTCACCTACTCTATGATTGTTACATCCAACTATTGATACTTGACTTACACTTTACATGACTCAACATTACAATGCACATGCGAGACAAAATGGCTTGAGCAAGCCATGCAAGACATCACTGGCACTCGGTAAATTGTGATGAGAGAAACTCTTTGACATGCTTGTGATGGTGAAGGTGGTGAGTTGATGCCAAGCTTAATCATCCGTGATGGTGTGCATGCAGGCCATGGTGACATCTTGTTCAAACAAATTCTTGCCTATGTTACATCTGATGCATTCGTTTGGCTTGTGATGTAGGAAAGTGTTCCCTCTGCAGACAGAGGCAACCTCTCTAGCCTAAGAGTGGGCCTAGTCACAACAAATATAGATCAACAATTGATTTCCTTAAACAATCATCATTGGAGACCTACCTCAAACCAGTGGCTCATGAAGTTCCGTTGTGCTGCTCAAGCTTCCGTTTCCTTCTCCTTAATGAGAAATCAACCTAAAACAACACAAGAGAACAACAAAGCACATAACTGAGAACAAAAATGATCTATTTACTCTTAAAGTCAAGAAGTCATGAGCTATCAAGTAAATTACATACAAGACATAGGAAAACATCATTAATTGTATTAATAATGAATCAAGAGCAAGCTTACAACCAAGTCTTGACGTCACAAGCCTTCTCGTAGGTTCCAGCCGGTATGTTTTTCGAGAATTCAATCTTCAAGGATGAATCTCCCAACATACAATGTCTCTCACTCATAAGATTTAATACAAAGTGAAGGGAACTCCACAACCTCTCACAAGCTATTAGCAATCACACACTTGTCACACCCACACTAGCTATCTATCAAATTCAAAAGCACTAGTAGCACTGCCCAACCAAAAGAACTCAAAAACTAAAAAAACTAGTTGAAAAAGCTAGCAGATCATAGCAATGATGTGTGATTTTAGAGGAGAATGAGCCTCCATGAAATGAAGGAGAGGGAGCTTATCCTCAAGGGAGGTTGCACAAGAGGTGGAACCACAATCTCAGAGGCAGAAAGCTGACCCAAACTGACCCAACAACTAGGTCTAGAAACATCCAAAAGGCCAACTGTTTGAACTAATTCACCAAATCTGGATCTTCGCGGGTCATGAATTGGGGCTAGCGATGACGTCACAATGATACAGTGCATGACAGATAACTGTCGCGGATTTTAAGGGTTTACTAGTGACAATGCAGAAACTTAGTGAAAAAGGGTCAATCTTCGGCATTAGAGAGCATTTGCTTAATCTTCTTATGTTGGTGGGAGGATATGAACATGTTTATTTGACACATGACACAGTAGAGGGACTGACATTGAAAAATTACTATGTAATAGATGCCCCCTCAAGCATGAAGCCTCAAATAGTGGGAGGGGTGAAATGCTTTACAAAACTGTATGAATTAGAACCACCTCGAAGATCTTGCAGGTGCAAGTACAACTGATATCTCTGATAGTGAAATACAAATAGTCTAGGCATGGGCGTAGCCATCCAGAAGACATATGAAACATGGTTTGTGGAATGGACGTAGCCATATAGTTGACAAGACCATGATAATGATAAAGGTATGGTCACAGCCATCCATGAAGACTCAGATATGGTTGCAGCCATCCATCAAAGAGTCATATATGTAATCATGAACCAATCCACAGAACCCGAACATATGTAATCTTAGTTCGGGGTCTCGAAACCCAACTGATTATAGTACACAATTCTATCATGTGAACATATATGCTGAAGTTGAACATGATAGAAAGTCACTTGATTATCGGTCAATAATGAAAACCATTAACAAGCGTGAATGAAACCATCAATAATGCCAATGGCTCTCAAGGTACTATCTAGTACAATCAACTAAGTGTGAAAAACGATCTGAAGTCAAACACTCACGGAATCACCCAATCAAATACCAATGATGAAAGTCTATCATTAGGTGCGAAGAACTTGCCATTGAGGCGTGCAAGTTCCAAGGTACCAAAGGGGATCTGTAGATCAATCTCCTAGATAATGATCTGGCGTCAACAGGTAACAATCCGTCGCAGGAAGGCCATAATGTTTCCCCCATCACCAACGTGAGATAAGGAACAAGTGGTAGATGTTGAGGTAAAGTATCAGAGGAGGAGGTAAGGGTGTAAATTACAGAAGGATTATACTCTTGAACATATCGACGACATGACTCTGGAATGTGGCGGCATTTTGCTACCAAGGGATTGAAGGTTCGATGGAGGCAACATGGATCAGATAGAATGAGACAAAATGGAAACCCAAAACTGCGGAAAGCCAAATGAAAATGTATGGATATCCCAACCCAACAAGAAGCAAAAGTGGTGATGTTCAAGAGTGACTAGCTGTCGTAGATAACCAAGGATGACTTCCAAAATTTTCCCCCACCAATGCTAGTGAGTACCCCAATTATTTTTGGAAACAAGCTTGAATGGGATATCATATGCTTGTAATATAAGTTCGACCTTTAGTCAAATCCAACCTAGTAATAGTTTAACGAGCCCTAGGGAGGAGAAGCTCGAACCTGATCATCGTGACGAGTCCAATGTCATCAAGGTTTAATGAATCTGAGATACGTAAAACTCAGAGTCTTTTTCATGTTTGGAGAGTTTGAAAAATACACAAGAAAGAAAATTCGGGGGGGGGGGTCCTTTTTTGCAGAATTATGTCCCTCGAGCTTGAAAAAGTATAAAATAATACTCGAGAGAACCGCTTGACCATTATGATCAAGGAGTACTTTTCATAGCTAGTGACCTCGATCTGAAAGAGTAGAAAAGCGATCAAAGACACGTCATTTCATAACCAATATTCAACCTGAAATGAAAAAATTCTCGCAATCTTTTCTGTTTATATGGTTGGAAAAGAGCTCGAAGTAGATCGCCTCTTATTTCATTTAACGAGTCAAAAGGAAAACTTGGCAATCTTTTCATATTTTATGAGTCAGAAAAGAGCTTAAAGGTAACTCACCCTAGAGGAATGAGTGGTATAAATGGTAGCAAATGGTTCCAGCGATGGTGTAACTACTCAAAACATGTAATGGTCAAGAGGCTGGCTAAGGAAACCACTCATCACTGCAGTTCCTCACGAAAGGAAAAAAATCAAGTGAAAGCATATGATACGCCAAAGAGATGGTGGCAATGGAATGAAACAACCAAGGCGCATCTAGCAGAAATTAGCGGATAAAAACGACAATCATGAGATGTAAATCGGGTATGAGTTCATTCATACACAAGCTTGAACCATGGAGAACTCTTCTTAGATTCGGTTTCATGTTTACACAAGATTGAATGAAAAACTATGCTTGTTATAAGTTCTCATGCCCCTAGCATAATGACGTAAATTGAGTTACATGCCCCCCAAGCTTCATTGCATCAATGAGGTGGATGGAATGAAGGTTCACTTTTGAGATCTTGGAAAGACTCGACTTGGATTTTACGAGATCTTATTCAAAGACTCGATTTGGAAAGGGAGTTGTTTTGTTTTTTAATGAGGTTGACACAGTAAAATAACTATCCTCATAATCCTTGTTTCATTTTTGAATGAGGTTGACACAAGATCAAGAACTTTCCTCATAACTCATCGATTCATTTTTTAACAAGCTTGACACAAGATCAGGAACTATGCTCGTGACTCCTTATTTCATTTTTTAACAAGGTTGACATAGGGACAAACTATCCTCAGGACTCCTTGTTTCATTTTTTAATGAGCTTGACACAAGATAGGGAACTATGCTCCACACCACTTGTTTCATTTTTTAATGTGGTTGGCACAACAAAAGAACTATCCTCGGGACATATGTTCATGGGTGATACGAAAACATGACTCCCAAGAGATCTCCACTGGATGGAAGAACTACACTCTGGGAGGAATACATGTCATGAGACACCAAAGACAGATCAGGTTCTAATGCCCCCAGTACATGGTGTACGAGATCACCTACATGATCATTAGCAGATGTCGAGACAGACCGTGTAGCCACATAATTGACATGCGGCTGGGAAGGTACTGCTTGCGAGCAAGAACCGATAGGGGATGACGGCTGCACAAGAAGCACCGGGGGACTAAAGAACGATAATTTATCGATGGTCACCATTCTTCCCTCACGTGGAAAAGAGACCACATGTAAAAGTGAAGAGACAAGGACTTCCATGGCATAAAAATAATCACGACCAAGGAGAAGACTGAAATCTAAAGCACCTTGAACAACCATTAAATTTATATAGACGATTTTGCCCCCAAAAGTAATAGGAAACTTTGAAAGGATCCCCAAAGGTCGGTTGTTTCCTCCATCAAAGGAATAAGCTGCGGGGAGCCCAAAGCTTGCCAAGTAGTGAAAGACATGAGGCTAACCGATGCACCCTCATCCAAAACAATGTCAGGCACTGCCTTAGTGTAGGCATGTACTATAATCTGGAAAGGCACATAGGATGGAAGGCAGAATGTAGTCAAATGACTCTAGTCAAAGGAAACGACTAAACTACTTGGTGGGGGTATCATATGATTACCCCCATGCTCTACAGGAACTGAAGAAGGATTCTTGTGATCACCGGGGATAGGAGGGTCATTCACAAACTCAGGAGAATCTGCCGAGACAAGAAGAACATGAGCAGTAGAATCATTACGCTCTTCCGGAACAGAGTGATCAACTAGTGGTGAATCCAAGTCGACACTCTCTCCAACCAATGGTTGGTCTGGAGTAGGCTTAGCACAGCCAGGTTTGGAAAGAGTAGGACGGACAAGAGAAGAATCTAAGTCAATCTCTTTGTTAACGAGGAGAGAGTTTGAAGAGGGCCTCTAATAACCAACTAGAATTCAAGGCGAAGAAGCTGTAAGACTTTCCAAAATAGCTAAAGCTTTATCCATGAGTGGACAAAGGTGAAAGGGATGTTTGCCTTCACACAATCTATAGGGGAATCGAATCTTCCCTTTCTTCTTACTGCTACCAGTTGATAGGGTAGCATCGTCATGAGCTTCAGAGGACAATGAAGGATGAGCTGGATAGTGAGACCAAATTTCTAATATCCTAAAACTATAAGGATATTCATGAATAAGATGGTTACCCTTGCACAATTTACAATGAAACTTAACCTTCTGCAGAGGAGCAGAGGGTGGTACAACTTGATATGTATTTGGAGCAATAGCTACACAGGTGGCCTAACATTTATGAGACTTCTTCTTCTTCTTCTTCTTCTTCATCATCTTCTTCTTCTTCTTAGTCTCCTTGTTACTAGAAGTGAAACTTTCACTAAGCGAAGGAGGAGATGAAGGCAAGGAATCAGGGGAAGAAGGCGCACGCTCAACCTTGGAATCAACGTGTCATGGTTCAGACGAAGGAGATGGTGGCAGAGGAGTCATGACGCTTGGGACCATCGAGGTTGAAAACAACCAAACAAGTAGAGAAATGGTTAACCCAGGTAAGGACAATGTTGCCATATATGGAGCACCGACATTTCCAAAAGGCGAAAAAATACCAAGATTCCATTTGGAGGAAGACCTTGGCTGGTAGACTAATGGGAGGTTGCCATCGGGAACAAACCTAGAAAAACACTTGCACTTTAATCAAGAACTTGAACTATTACCAGGAATATTTTGTGGGCAGTAAATTTTATGACACAGGAAGAAAACTTGACCTTTTCATGTTTTAAGAGTCGAGAAAAGGACGAAAAGGTGGCTCTATGTTTTTCGAGCTTTAATGAGACTGAAAGCACAAGTTCTCAGATGGACCTTTTCTTTTAAGGAGTTTGAAAAGGAATGAAAGTGACTACTCTTGAAAACTAGGCGAAAGGTTTACCAAACAACCTGTAAAATTAAACTAGATATACTCCTTGGCATTCATATGAAAACCAAGGACTTTTTGTACGACAGTCAATCTCCCCGAATGCTATGTTCAGTGCATTATTGTTTGTAAGGCAGCAGATACAACTTCTTACGGATATATGATGATAACCTAGTGAGGTCTCCCAACATATAATCGACAGTACTCAGAGCACAAGTCCATGCTATTAGCTACTGGGTCACAAAAGGAGGAATCACCTAACCTTAAGCGAAAGCAATAGTGACTAGGTTTAACGAACCCGGAGCACGTCTCTAGCCTAAACCTTTAAATAATGTGCGTTAAGTTCCAATGTGTTGTTAAGTACATTCAGATCATTTTAAAGTTGACCTTGAATTATGTTTCAATTTCCAGGCCTTACCGTATGTATATCAAAACCTAGGAGGCAACTAGAATGAGTAAAGCGTCTTTCATTTCGATGAACTCCTACTTAGAGAAGGGTAGAGAGATCATTCCAAAACCAAGACAAAACTAAGACCAACAAATGCAGTCACTCAAGTGACACAATGCATAAACACATCAATCCCTATAGTGCATCGATACTACTAGTGAGAGATTTAAAAATTGCCTTCTAATTTTTCAAACATGAAAACTTGGAATGTAAAATGTACTTTCAATTTCGCACACTAATGAATGCAATCTTTTGATTTTGATAGGTTTGAATTCTAAGGAAACAAACAAGCAAGCATGAAATCGATTGGTCCAAACCATTATAATCTATGTGTGGTAGTGAACAATCGAATCAATATGGAAATTGGTTCAATAAATAACAATAAACATCAATTAGCAAGAACAAGCAATGGAGAAACCTCAAGCACACCACTAGGAGGGTTTCAGATGAATCTTTTGGATAGGAAAGTAACCAACCCAAATAATTCAAAACTTGAAAAACCAGGTCACAAATCCAAAAATACAAGATTCACTTCAACAAAACCAAAAATAAGCACCTTAACTAAAAGCAATTAAAACGAACTAAGGGACAAGAGAAAGACAACAAGGGGTTAAACAGACTGATGAATTCAGGAGGGAGAATTGAAATAAACAATTCTATAGGAATTGTCACTGGCATAACATAAGAAACTATTGCCGATTAGACACTAGTCGTAGCAACAGAGCGATGTCATTGCAAAAGTACACGTCTTTCATGCGATGGACTAATTTCAGTAATCATGATGACTGTGTCACAGGATTCGGTGATGCACAAACTTCCAAGATAGAGACAATGCAACGTCGACACTATTGTTTAGCTTTTTCCAGCGATGAACACAAAAACAATGAAAGGTAAATGAAAAATCCCAAACAAAGACCAGTCTATTCTTACAAGCAATAAAGGGATTTCCCAGATTGACACAGGTAACTCAAAAGACTGATGGTTCAATCCCAAGATCCAAAAGACATTAACTTAAAATCAAGCAAAAGAAAACAAGAGAAAAACACAGGACAAATATCCCTAGTGGAGTCACCAACTTGTGATGCAGGAAAATGTTCCCTCTGTGGACATAGACAACCCCTCTAGCCCTAGAGTGGGTCTAGTCACAGCAAAGACAGATCAACAATTGATTTCCTTAAACAGTCATCATTGGAGGCCTACCTCAAACTGGTGGTTGATGAGGTTCCGTTGCACTGCTCCAGCTTCCGTTTCCTTCTCGTTAATGAGCAATCAACCCGAAACAACACAAGAGAACAACAAAGCACATAACCGAGATAAACAATGATCTATTTACTCATAAAGTCAAGAAGTCATGAGATATCAAATAAATTACATACAAGACATAGGAAAACATCATTGATTGTATTAATAATGAAACAAGACCAAGCTTACAACCAAGTCTTGACATCACAAGCCTTCTCACAGTGTCCAACAAGTATGTTTCTTGAGCATTGACTCTTCAAGGATGAATCTCCCAACATACAATGTCTCTCTCTCACTCATAAGCTTTAACACAAAGTTATGGGCACTCCACAACTTCCCACAAGATATTAGCAATTCCACACTTGTCACACCCACACTAGCTATATATCAAACTCAAAAACACTAGTAGCACTGTGCAACCAAAATAACTCAAAAACTAAAAAGACTAGTTAAAAAAGCTAGGAGATCATAGCAATGGTGAGTGATTTTATAGGAAAAGGAGCCTCCTTGAAATGAGGGAGAGGGAGCTTATCCTCAAGGGAGGTTGCACAAGAGGTGGAACCACCATCCCAGAGGTAGAAAGGCGACCCAAACTAACCCAACAACTAGCTTTAAAAACACCCAAAAGGCCAGCTATTTGAACTAATTCGCCAAATCTGGATCGTTGTAGGTCATGAATTGGGGACTAGCGACGACGTCGCAATGATACAGTGCATGACAGAGAACCTTCATGGATTTTAAGGCTTTACTAGGACGATGCAAAAGCTTAGTCAAAAAGGGTCAATGTTCAGCATTACAGAGCATTTGCTTAATCTTCTAATGTTTGTGGGAAGATATGAACACGTTTATTTGACACATGGCACAGTAGAGGGACTGAGATGAGGACAGTGAGAAATTACTGTGTAACATGGCTCCTTCGTCGAACTCGTCTTCTAACATACGTATGGTCTTCCTCGTTGCGACTAAACGGACACACGCTGATGCATAGTGTCCATGCTAATCTTCAAGTCTGTGCTAGTGGTCATGCGCATCAACTTATTGAGGTACATGTTCTTCTCTAGCTAGACTTGCTTCTTGTCTTCGCCTTGGTGAGTGTGCTGAATGGGTTAGATTGCATGCCTGTGCACAATGACATGCATGCTGTTAAATCCCTTGCATGCGATCAATAACACTGCTCACCATGTCTCCTCCATGCCACCTACTGGGATGGAGCTTTAACTTGTATGGCCGCAGTTTCATCGATGAGTGAATGTTGCACCCACTATAGTTCTTGTTCTTACTGCAACTCATTCATTTATCTCTACGGCTTCATGTTATTCCTTGTGTTGATTCTTCAGAACTTGCAACTCATTCTTTGTTCCATTCTTTGTCTTCGTGTGATTTTCATTTCACGTTGTCACCTCATAGCATGAGTCTCCAAAGTTGCTTTCATCATCAGTGGATATTCTTGATCTTGCAACTTTGTGCCACCTCTCTGTTCTCAACAACCTTCCTCCTGCATTTGTTGTGTTCGCTACGTTCATTGCATTTCCTGCATTTGTTGCATTCACTGCATTCATTGCATTAGTTGCATTCATTGCATTTTCTACATTCGCTGCATTCAATATGATTCTTTCAATTGTTATTCATGATGCTACTCATTGTAATATCTTGATGTTCTTGTATATGAATAACTTGATGTCTTCGTGATTAGGAAATCTTGTAGACATTTGATTGAGTGTATCTCCAAGTTTTCTCTAAACAGTGTCTTCAACTCATGCCTCTTGGAAACCACTGTACCTACACTGTTGAGAGGAAGATCAACACCTACAATACTTGGAGACATGGCAACACTCATGGCAGGTAATTTGTAGTTGAAAACCAAAATGAACTTGAGAACTAACTTGCAACATACCTGTGTGACTAGTCATGAAGGTTGTGCATTTTTGGCTGGGAGGTCAGGAGACTAACTGATTGCTAGAACTATGGAACACATATTCCATTTTGGTTGTTCACTGTTGGAATTTTGCAATGCACAATCTCAGTTGGAAATGGTTGCAAGCTTAGTGACTTCATTGTGCAATTTTCCGGGCCAATAGTCATTGTCTCTCAGAAATGCACAAAACAATCCTCGAGGATAGTCATTGGGAAGAAATGTGCATTTCCTGAGAGGAAGACAGAGCCTTCTCTCTCAGGATTGTGCAATGTTGTTTTGGTGAGGCTCTTGGTGAGGCAGAGTCCGAGCCAAGGCTGCCCAGACTCGTTGATGGGCAACTGAAAGTGAATGTGAGTGTGAATGCATGGTGATACTAAGTGTAAGCAGAAGTGAATGATCATGCATGCAAATGGTGAATGAGAGATTCAAAAAAGGAATAACATTCATGTGGGAGACATGAATCGCTGAATCAATGATTATTCATGGAAAACAATTTCATGCATGCAACAACAGTGAGATAGCAATGAAAACTGAAACAGTGCTAGGAAAATCTAGTATACATGTAACTACAACAAGCGTTCAAAGAAGATAAGAAACACAACTCATGGAAAGCGGGCTTACCCCAAAACAATTAAGCTAAATGTGCCGATATATCCTAGATGTGATGTGGGATGTCAGAGCTGCAAGCTTGATGTGAGGAATGAGCCCTGCAACATTGAGTTGATGAGTTTTGATAACATCGAGGTTCTGACGCGCATGCCACAAATCTAGAGAAAGCGACACTTGGTGGGAGGTTTCTAAATTGATCATTGCATGTAACCTTTAAGTTGTAAAAATAGATCCATAAAAAAGGGGATGCCTTTACATGTTACCTTGGAATCATCCCATGCATGCAAGTTAGTTTTGCTCAGTCCTGAACAGAACTAGTCAACTCAGCTGCACATGCAAGACACTGCTCGACTTTTGGGAGAAAATATGCATTTATGGTTGGGAGCTAGGTTGGCTGCCCAGGAGATTTGTGCAATTTCTGGGCAGAGCAGTGCATTTCTGCCCAGATTTGCACAAATTATGGGCTAAGCAGCCCTACTGGGGAAAATTGCACAATTTTCACTCTAAGTGTTGGCTGCCAGAATTGTGCAATTCTGGAGCTGAGCAGGCTGCGAGTCAGGATTGCACAATAACTGGAGGGAAGGCTGGTTTCCCTCCAAAATTGTGCAATTTCTGGGGGGAGCTGCTGAGCCTGTAGCTGGACCAAGTCCGGGTGAACAACGTGTCAGGGGAATGCAACAAGTTGTGATCGATAGGTTCCCTTTGTGCAAGAAAAACACTAAAGCTTGTGAACTTGACGAAGCAAGACAAGCTGCTATGAAAAGTTGGAAAAGAAGCTAGGAAAAATTTTGGAGGGTGGTTGTAGCCACTACAACACAGAGTTAATGTTGAAAATTTCATGTGAAAAAGGTGATGATTTACCAACATCTTTGATTGATAAGAAAAAGTGAATTTTTTTAATTAAAAAAGATACTAATTTACCATTTAATTGACACTTAACATAATAACTGACCAACACAACATTATCATTATTACTATCTTAAAAATAATTTTTTTTTATAATAATAGAGAATTTATAATTAATAATATTCATGAGCTAAATGGATTATATAATTCTACTATTAAGTTTACAATCTCAAATAATTCTGATTTTATCCGTAACTTTGATGTTGAATCCTATTCTTATCTTTACCTTTGATGATAATTATTGGAATGTTAAATAAAAATGCTAAGTTATTGCAGTTTAAATAATACCAAGTAAGTTGGGTGATATGACTTTACTAACAATTTTCCTTATCTTTGATGATAAGTTGTTGCATTCTTAAATAACTACATACACGCAAGCTGGGTGACATGACTGTATTAATTAAAAATTTAATTATTTATGAGAGATTAAGTGAAATAAACATATTCAGGGATCAAAATATAATTTTATATTTTTTTAGTAAGATATTGTGACCTATTGAATAAGCCCACCGATAAGCTTTACGAATATTTAAGATACTAATGTTTCAAAAATAAATATAAATTAATTAGATTATGATTAGGATTATAATTATAATTTATCAATTTAATCTATTTGTTATTAAAAAATATTAATATGATTTTAAGTAACGAAT
>APFE031593776.1:40480-55182 GCA_000404065.3 Pinus taeda
GTTTTACTTTCCACTGAATGAATTCTTTGCATTTGTCATCGTTCTATTGCCCACGACGGTGGATTGTTCATTCTATTTTTTATTTGTGTTGCAGCAAACGATTAGTGATAATATGGTGTTTTACTTTCCACTGAATGAATTCTTTGCATTTGTCATCGTTCTATTGCCCACGACGGTGGATTGTTCATTCTATTTTTTATTTGTGTTGCAGCAAACGATTAGTGATAATATGGTGTTTTACTTTCCACTGAATGAATTCTTTGCATTTGTCATCGTTCTATTGCCCACGACGGTGGATTGTTCATTCTATTTTTTATTTGTGTTGCAGCAAACGATTAGTGATAATATGGTGTTTTACTTTCCACTGAATGAATTCTTTGCATTTGTCATCGTTCTATTGCCCACGACGGTGGATTGTTCATTCTATTTTTTATTTGTGTTGCAGCAAACGATTAGTGATAATATGGTGTTTTACTTTCCACTGAATGAATTCTTTGCATTTGTCATCGTTCTATTGCCCACGACGGTGGATTGTTCATTCTATTTCCCTCGAAATTGGATTTTTTGAAGTTCTTTGTTAAGTATGATTGTTTTTGAGTTTCTTATCTCCATTTATCCATCCATTTAGGGTAGTGACTTGTCTGGTTTCTATTAAAAAGTGTCGATTCTCAAGGAAATGGTTATTGCTATAACTGAACTTTTTCTTTTCCAAAGTTTTCAATATTGGTTTTGTAGGTTGGTATTTCGAGTTACATTCCGTGACACTGATGATTTATCCATGGAGTTTCCCACATGCAATCTTGTTTTGTATCATAGAAATTTTCAGTTAAAGTAGAAACTAGGTTTTTGTGTGCATTAGTTTTTGAATGATCCTTAAATGATCCTTAACATCTAAGTGAACTGACGTATAATTTAACATTTTGTAAAACAAATTTATCTCCTAGTTATCAAATTTTTGTTTTCATTTTTTTTTCTTCCTATCGAACTGCCTTTCAATCTTACAATTTTGGTTGTGAAAATTTCTTCCATCTCCTGATGTTTCGCTTATTTATGTTGTTGTAAAGGCCTAGTGATAAAATGGTGTTTTAATTTCCACTAAATGACTTTGAATTTTCCATCATTCTATTATCATCCAAAGTGTATTATTCGAAGTGATTTGTAAAGGATGTGTTTTTTCAGTTGCTTATCTCCATTTCCTCATCCATTTAGTGTAGTCGATTGTCCTCTTTCTTTCGAAATTTGTGGATGGTCAGGTAATGGTTATTGCTATAACTACATTTTTTTTTTTTTTTTAAGTTTAGAATATTGGTTTTGTAGGTCGTTATTTGGAGTTATTTTGTAGCTATCCATTGTGTTATTGTCTTCCAGCAGTAGTACTTGGTTGGTATTTCATGGCATTGACTAGAGTGGATGGATTCTACCCTTATGCTACCCAATTCCCACTTCTTAAATAACTCTTTCATATGCTCTGTATACCGTTTAATTCAAAAGAGACCGAAGGAAATGGTTATACTTTTATAACTATTGAGCGATGAATCTCATTGAAAAACTCTCTCAATTTTTTTATTTTTTTTTGCTTATGATGAATCTCATTTACTGTTGAGGATCTTCTCGAATTATAATTTTGCGTTCCACTCCCTCTGTTTAGCAAGGTAATTATAAATTTCTATCTTTATTCAATGTTGAGTAGCTGTCTGTATTATCTGCTTTGCTCACTTGCACTATAATGTAGATCTTTGGATAATTTCTCCCATTCAATTATAGCAGGCGATATTTCATACCTCGTAACTTCCATAGGTGCCTTCCCTACAATTGAAGTATTGGGAAAGCAAAAACATATAAATATAGGTGAAACTCTCGTTATAAAAAATGATCTACCTTTTCGACCAGAGAGTCCTGGTTAGTTCTCTTATATTGCATTCCTGGATAGTCAACCTAGATAGTACACCGGGAACGTGGTCTATGAGTATGTGAATCACCTTAATCTCAAGAAATTCATGAGTCTCGGCTCTGTAATTTTATTATAAAAAATCATTTCTGATGAAACTATACATTTTCCTATCAGGCCTATTTCTTTCTCTTTATGTGTATAACTATGCATTGGGATAATACACGTAACTGACTAAGTCAGAAAAATCTTTTTATTGTACATTTGGTCTACCATAAGATAAACCTCTGAATGGTTAAGAATGTAAATAGAATTGAGTCCAGCTGGTTCCCGTCAATTTTGCTGAATTGTCTAACTATATCATTTGGTACTTTAAGCATGTATTTTAAGCTTGAAAGTATTGATTAACATCCGTAACATGTTAATATTTATAAAAAAAAACATAAAATTTATTATAAGGATTTAATATTGTATATATGTCATGGATATAAGATGGGTGTAGATAAGCGTTTCATTAAGATATAGCGTAACATTTAAATGCTGTCCTCTGCATTTCTCTAGCAGAACATGATCTGTTAATAAGCCCAGGAAAACATTGTCACATCCATTACGATATTATCCTGAGTAGACTAACAAAATATGTGAAGAAACATGTCGCTAAAGGATGGGCTTTTTGACTGCCAAAAGTAAACCACTAGATCTCAAGGAAACCTATCTAATCATATAGAAATTTGATATTCTTTACAATTTTATTTTATTTGTAGCCAAAGAGCTGCATAAATATTTCCCAAGTGTCTTTCAAGCCATGGAAGCAACTATGGAATCACCATGTCTAAATTTCCTCAATGTTTTAATAAACATGGACTTCCATATTAAACTTTGGAGGCTATCAATCTAGACAATCCCAACGTTATGGTTCCTCTGTCTGGAGGTTTACACTAGCTCACTTTGTTTATTTTTTTTCAAATGGCGAGATTGGATTTAAAAAGAAAATAAGTCCTAAAGTCTTTTGAATATGTAAAGATTCAAGTAAGTTTGAGATTTGTTAAAATATTGTACTGCCTTGATTTTCACAACCAAAAACATAAAATAAATTGCTCGAGTAGTTTAATTTCAACCATGCCATTTACTGTTCTGGCAACTCTTCTAGTTGCAACTTGCAGCTTCTTTATTTATTCATTACTGGTACTGGATTCCTACTAGCTATTACTACCAAGCTGCTTGTTCTTGGCCTTCAGATAGATCATGTACAGGTATTATATTGTAAAGAGATTTTGCAAAATTTTTAAAAATTTTAGAAATTCTGAAGGACTTATCTGTTACATAAACAAGGTGAAATATTCATTTTGAAATGGCCAATCCTTTCTACCCAAAGTTGAAAAATTAAGCAAAAGTGGAATATAAGACCCCAAAATTCTCTTCTGAATTTGATTATGGTCATTGAATGTGTTGGCCAGGCAATCAAAATATTATCTTAGCTGGTTTTATATACACGACATATGATATAAAACTAATATATAATAGTTATCATAATTGGCTGTAAAACATACCTTTCCTTCTAAGGATGCTTTGTGAGATGAAAATCTATCTGAAGATCATAACGATACTAACAGATAATTGACTCATTCGTCCAGCCAATTCTTTGGGAAGACCTTTCAAAGTATTCTATCATTACGATCCCAAGAATATCTTTACCAACAAGTCAAGCTGAAACTCTGATTCTTTGAAGTGTAAGGAGATTTTTACCCACAAATAAAAGAATGTCGATATTATTGGCTAAACTTTGAAATTTTCAATTTTTTTTTTTTTAATTTAATTATCTAAAAACTGATAGATTTGATAGCACAAATAATAGAAGAAAGATAAATAATTGCTATGAGTAACAACACCTGAATGCACGTAATATATGAAACTTTATTGACAAGGTATGGATGATCGTTGCCATCTCAGGTCAAAACTCCAAGCCAGTATAAGTGTTGTTATTTTTCCAAATATTCTCTTCTAGACTACCTGTAATATCACACTTCATCAACACCCCTGTTTTTATGCCTAATAGCCTTTTTATAGCCAATTCGCGTGCTACAGTGTGCCAAGAAAACATGATTTACAATCCTGGATGATTGATACTTAGTTGTGCTTCTCGGTAAACAATAAATATAATTGGAGTTGCAAGGATCTCATGAGTAAGTTGGACATCAATTTAAGCATGAATAATGGTCATTAGTAACTCTTTATGGTAATGAAAGAACAAAAAACAATGGTCCTCCATAATTATATTTACTATCAAAAGCTATCTTATTTTAAGGTTGCCATTCAACCTATAAGTCATCCTTAATCTATGCCTAGCTCATCCAACTCACCCAAAATTCGATGTTCAAAATTATTTTGGTCACTCTTGAAAGTAATAATAGTGCTTCTTTTGAGATGGAAACATTGAACAGTGCATATTCTGACTCTCTCAGTTACTATAATAGCACCCCCTGAAAATTCTTTCCTCCAAGTGGCTGGAACAAATAACAAGGATAACAATTATCGAGATAAAGTGATGACAATGGTGCCCATATTTTTATCGTCGTGGAAGGAAACCAATAAGGTGGCATACTCCGATTTCTTGGACCAAGAGCCACTTTCGAGTTGGTTACTTTCGCTGTTGAAATTCCAACTTGCCTGATAGAGGCTCCAATTAGTGCAGGAGACACGATGCATTTGAATAAATGACAAAAACCTTCGCAATTGGCTGTCCAATCTGCCCCTACCAGTAAACTATAAGGAATTGAAGCAGCCTCACTTTAAATTGCATCTCATTGACCCCAACAAAATATTCATTATAATATTGCATCTTAGTTGGACTGTAACAACAATTTCCTCAAAAATGTGCTCAAGTAATATGAAATGTTGTTCAAACACTTGTTTTTGCCCTCGAGATGAAGCATAGCGTCCTTTATAGTAAAATGCAGTTTGTCATAATGTAACAAACTACAAAAACCAAATTAAAATAGATTTTGTCTCACTTTATTTCGTAACAAAGAGAATATATGGAAGTGGATGAATATGTGATTGTAGCTACTCCACATTCTAAACATGATGCAAGATATGTTGTTGATGTGGATTCTGTTGATGATGGAAACGCTGCTTTTTTATTTTGTTGCACATTATATTTGTTGAAGCCAAACTAGTTGCAGTCATTGAAATTGCAAAGCCTATTTTGAATTATCAACTATACTCATTTCTTGCAATGCCACCATTTATTTGTACCTAAGATGCATAAAATGAGAAAACATGTACTAGTTTTAGAAATGGAACCACTTAGAAATGTGACTGCCCCCCAGCCCCCAAAAGAATAAGAAAAGAAGGGGTAGTGGGGTTATCTAAGGGGAAATGCAGTATGTGTTTTAAAGAGTACATTATCTGTCAATAAAATAAGAATGATAGATTAATTCATTTGTACATTTATATCAAAATTGAAAGTTAATTTGTCTTCATTTTCCATGGCTTGGGTGTTTCTTAAACTTCCTAGTCCCATGCCCCTCATGGTTGGTTGGAGTTTTCCAAGAAGTTGTCAAGGAATTTCCAAATTTCCACTAGTTTTTTGTAGTGGCACATTCAGGATTTGGGACATTCATGCAACATACTTTGTAAACATTGATTGGATTACTGTCACCAAATATTCAAATATCTATTGCATTTGTATCCAATGATCCATGCCTATTAAAAGCTTAGACCCTCACTTGACTATTTCATTTTCTTCTTCTACCCACTAAACTGTTCTATTTAGGTTGCCCTTGTCATCCTTAATAACAAAAACTTCTAAGCATATTTGCTGGGATCTTTACTCCATGAGAACATACATGGTTTCTTTCTATGGTTGTAACATGTAAGCAACCACAAAATGGATAGACTCAATATTCATTCCTCTTGCATCCAGTGTACTCATAACATGGGCTATTAGTGAAGTGATATCCAAAATTTAGATTTTGGATTATGAAGTACATACCCAAGATAATCTAATGCAATCCTAACTTACATAGATATGTTGAACTTGAAATATTCTCAAGCACTTCCCCAAATATTATTTTTCTAACCAAATTATGACTGTTTATGTTAGCTTTGAAAACAATTTCTTTACCATATTGCCTCTAACAACCAACATAATTGCAACATGTTGTTCAAGCTGCTTCAATTTCATGAATACATAAATATGACATTGGTTCTAGATACCAAAAAAACCCATAGATAATTCCTCTACCCATTTATTTATGTATTTCCTATCAATTACATAGTGCCTCCTCTCTTGGTTAATACACTAACAATATGGGTTATTAATGGAGTAACATCTTGTAGAGAATGGCACATGCTCTTATATATTGCCTAGCCTCTATTTTTCTTATCTAATATTAATCCATTGGGTCTATCAATTAAGTTCATGAGAAATGTTACAACATCTTGTTGATTTTTACTTCTAGATTCAACCAAGCCCCTACCTCCTTGCGCAATTCCTCAGAGAATTAGACCATATTTATTTCGAAAATTCCCCACTCCTAACTATGTAATCCATCCTTCCATGCACCATCTATATAACTCAGAAAATTATAGTATTGATAGTACATTGTCCGTGAACACTAATCTCAACTGTGTCTTCCTTTGAACTGACATGCATGAGTTATTTATGAGTGAATCTTAAGCTAACTCATGGAGTGGTGAAGCTACACCAGTGCTTGTCGCCGCTAGTAGACCTCCTACTAGTTCCTACGAGAATTAGAACTTGTTTAATTGACTATATCCCATTTAGACTAATTTAAGTAATTACAACTCAAAATAACTTAACCTAGACCCCTAAAATTTAGGAATGACTCTACATGACTATAGATAGTCTTCCAACTCAAATTTATTGATAAAACTAAGTCAATTTAAATTATTTAACTATTACAAGTTTCTATGAAAATATAATTCGAGCTAATTGCTAATTTAATTAAGGGACAAATTAAATCACAATTTTCTTGATGTTATTTTTAACATTTCTTGTTGTAGGTTTCAGCACTCCCTCTCAACGAGAAAGGAATTCAACTATATCTTGATCCAGTACCTTTGGAATTTTCTGCATGAAACACTTCTCTCTAGTGTTGTTGCTACTACAACTTTTGAGACTTAGAAAACATTGAAATTGAATCAGTATGATGCATTTTTCACCAAAGTTTCTGATTGCTAGTAGCTACTACATTCTCTACTGAAAACTTTTCACTTGTGCTCACTCTACACTATGTGATCTACACTGTTGGAAAATCTTCTTTGTGCTCGCAAATATCTCACTACTCTTAGTCTCTGCCTCTATGACTCTAACATATGAGTGCATCAACAATCATTGATCCATCCTCCTACTGTGTACTGTGGGATCCTGTAGCAAGGTAATGATCCCAAGTTTTTGCACTCTTTGGAGTATTACTTCACATCGCCCCAACTCTCACTTGGAGGTATGGCTACATGTGTTCCCTCTACCCACTTGCCTTGAAATGTCCTCCTACTAGAGCTCTTTTCTTGAGTAGATTCCTCCAATTGGTATCCTCTTTGCTTCTCTATTTGTGGTTGCTCCACAACTTTCTCAAGTTACATATAGAGAGGTAATCTATGCTCCCTCTCAACCATGAAGTTTCTAACCTTTGCCTTGATCCTCAAAGTTGTGCATGCATCTTCTGCCTCAAGTGAATAAAGGTTCTTGACTTGCACACTCATATGTTTCACCTGTCGCTTGGTGATGTGTCTCCTTTCCTTTGCTAAAAGTCACATCGTAGCGAGGGTATTCCAATATCGTGACAGAAACAATATTCTTCTTTAGTCCTAGAACATACATCACATCTATTATTATGAGAGGGGAGAGAGACTCCCTCTAAAATGTAATTATACCAATGTTAGTCATACTATACCTCCCATCATCTCCAAACTCTATGTTCTACTTGAGGTCTTTCTCCTCCAAGTAACTAAAGAGATCTCTATTCCCCATCATATGGAACAAGGCACTGATGTCAAGATACCATATTCTTCCCATTACAGTGATGGACATGCATGCAATTTCGAGTGAAATAATGTTCAAATTTTCAAGTTAGAGCTTAACATGTTGCTACTACTTGAGGCTACTTCTTTCTTTCTTTATCTTGCAAGAAATTCGTGGCATGTCATGCATACTCATGACAGTGAAAACACTTGATGTTTGATAAGTCCTTCTTCTTGACACCCTCCTCACTTTCAGACTTATTTCCCTTGTCTTTCTTTTCTTTTTTGACTAATGCAAATTCCTCTTCCACTTCTTTGGTAGAGGTCCCATCTCTGGTGTTCCGCTGAAACTCTTCTTATACCACAATAGATCCCACTATCTTATCTTCTCTCTCCCATTAGATAAGCCCTAGTAATTGTGTGAGCTCTTGGGAAGTCTTAGAAGTCCTAGGCTCACCATATTGTCTTCGATAACAATAATCTTGACACTTCCAAGCTCATCCTGAAATTGAGTGAACTTGGTTAAGCACTTCACAATAGAGTCTTTGATCTTTATGAGTTTGTCTTTGAGTGCCAGCTTCCTCTCGTCACTGCTATTTTGAAACAGGTCTCTCAATGCCTTCCACATTGCAAATGGAGTTTCCTTATTGTGGAAATTTGAGCCAATATGGTCTCAACCTCCTTCTAGTATAATCATTCTCGCTTTTTAAACACACTTTCTCCATTCAACCATATCTTTAGCATGAAATGCTGGAGGCTTCGAAATATTATGATCTACAAATTCCTTTAGCCCATTCTCTTCCATCACTACCTTGATCCTTTACTTCCAAGAGATGTAATTTGTTCTTCCCCCTAGGGCATACTGAAGTCTTAAATCGTAGAACGACATATTGTTGACTCTAAGTTATGAACCTGCAAATTTAGTTTCACCTACACAACAAACTCAAATTATCCTCTTCTATAAGTTCTTTAGCTCTAATACCATGTATATTTTTACTTGTAGATTCAAAACCTTCGGTGGTATGCTATAACAAAAGATAATAATCTACTCTCCTTATCAACACAAGTACAATCTATCTCTCTACTTCACAAACCAGCTCAAGCCAACACTTAGCCAATTCTATTTCCTGCCAAGCCCCTACCTCCTTGCGCAATTCTTGAGAGAATTAGCTTGTAATTAATTGAGAAATTCCCCACTCATAACTTCATAATCCATCTAAAATCCTTCTACTAATTGCATAAACCATCTCGTCAACTTAGAAAATTATACAATTGATAGTACATTGTCCCTCATCTCTAATCTCAACTGGGTATTCCTATAAACTGAGATGCATGAGTTATTTATTAATGAATATTTAGTTAACTCATGGACGAGTGAAGCTTCACTCGTGACTGTCCCCACTACTAGGCCTCCTACTAGTTCCTCTAATACTTAGAACTAGTTTAACTTACTATAACTCAATTAGACTCACTTAAGTAATTACAACTTAAAATAACTCAGCCTAAACCCCTAAAATTTAGGAATCACTCTACATGACTATAGATATACTTCCAACTCGAATTTACTATGCCAACTAAGTCAATTTAACTTAGCTAACTATTACAAGTTGCTATGAGAATATAATTTTGATTTAATTCCTAATTTAATTCAAGGAAATATTAAATGGGGTTGTTCTTGCTCCTACTTTTAACATTTCTTGTCACAATTTTCAAGACATATTTTAAATAAGGTCCCAAGTTGTAATTTACATACATAGAAAAAGACACTTTATGCAATAGACTACTAACATAATTGTAACTATTATTCCTCCTTTTTCTTGATACTTCGAGTGCAAAGATTTTTAAGATAATTTTGCATCAAATTTAAGTTCTCCTTTTTTTAGCAAGACCTAGATGTATACTAGGTAACTCATTCAAATTTCCATAGTCCTCCTTTCTTCCATCCAAACCTTTCCTACCCTCAAAGAAACTAATTCCATGATAGGAATTATTTTTCCTTTCGCTTTCTTTCTTAATCATGGAACATTTTTCTTTGGTGCATACAAATTGAGAAAATAAAAAAGAGAGTATCCTAGCAATATCTTCGTTAGTGGTATCCCTATCGCTTTCCAACATATTCCCCCCCCCCCCCCCCCCCATGTTTTTTAACATTCTTACACTTTTCCCTTCATTTTTTTCTTAATGTCTTTCAAGATAAATTTTGTAGCCTTTTCCTTCAATTTACTACACATACTACTTTTGTTATTATGCACTTATAATTGAGTTTTACTTGCAACTTCTCTCTTCAAACAACAAAGTCGTTACACAATGGAGACAACCTTGACTAGCAATGAACTTTCATTGTTACTAGTTGGTTGTACCAAAATGTAGCTAATCCTCTAGGTTGTTGTCGTCTAGTACATTTTCCCTGTGAGAGCTACAACCCCCTATTACCACCTCTCTCTTTCTGATGGAAGTCACAAACATGAAGTATTGCTACCTTCTTCCCATAATGCGCTTGTGATAGCTGGGAAGTTGAAAGTTAGCTCCATTTTGCTCCCCAGGAATTGTTCATGCACATCTATATATCACTCAGTAAGTTTGCAACTTCCACCTCTAACTACCTCACTTCTCTGTCCCTTTATGCCGCTTTTAGTTCCACTTAATACATTGATTCTTATTTTCCCCTCTTCAGTCACATTTTTTTTCTTCCTCTTTTTAGGGCACTACTTGTCCTCAAACTTGAAATACTCCATCCTACAACAATTCTGTTCAGCAAGAAAACCCCTCTCGTTTTCTTCATCGAGCAAGAACTCCATGTAATCTCATCCTTGTCTCATATTTCTGGCTTTCTATCACACCTCGTGGTAGACACCTGACCTCCAAACTCATGACTTAGTTCCCCTACACCTAGAAGCCCACTCATTTTCAAGTTCCTCACCCCATCAAGAAACGTTTGGTCCACCCAATGTAGAGTGCTCCCAAAAACACGCCTCCATGAATACATCACCTCATGCAACTCTAGGATATCACTTGGCTTTGACCTTATTATCCAAAATGCCGATGAGATCCTTGTGTATGCCTTCAATGACTTTGTGGACTCACTCCATTCTCTCGTTCAAGTCACCAGATATACACAATTTCAAATGGCACCATAAAGGTTTCGAACCCTACCTACAATTGTCTTAACTACCATTCAAAATCCTCCTCTTCTCTGCATTGAATGTGTCTCTGTTCGTACATGATGATAAGTCAATTCCCTCCCATACCTTCCATTTTGCGAAAATTATGTCACTCAACCTTTTATCACTCAACTACATTGTTGATGTTATTGTTGCTGTTAGCTCAACTTCTCCTACCTCCATCGTATGCAGACAAAATGGTTTTGGGATTCCGAAAAAAACTATCTCCCTTATTTACGCATCTAGTAGTAGCATCGATGTCACCCTATGGGACGTGCAATGCCATGTCAAAGGCTTCCACTTTTCCAACCCCCATAGGGCACGAACCACTCCACACCTTGCAATCAAAAGGGCCCATGTAGTCGAGTTGAATGGATGAATTGTTGGAACTCTCTGCACCACCTACCTTGCTATGAATACATATATTTATTAAACACAACAACTCGTACAATGGTTTCAGTAAATAGGAGTCAACTAATCCTCACCCTTGCTGAGTTGGAAATACACAAGCACATCTAAGAGGCCTATCAAAGAAAAACAATAATTGAACTATATGCAATGCATCGTGTTGAAAGCAATCCATGGGTTTTGCTTTGTACTACGGCTACATATATTAACATGGAAGATTTCTACTTCCTCCCATGCCCTGTTAACATTGATGGGGTGAAATACATGAAAAAAATTGTTCATAAAACCGGAAACACATTGCATTGTATGAAATGTGAGGGATTCTTCCTTGCATGTGACTACTGATATGTACTCTTTCTTGAATTGTATGACCATACTGGGAATCTTGAAAATGTTATTTATGTTGATAATGCCACAAGAGAACTTATTCATAGGTCTGCAAAGGACCTTAGGCACCTCCTAAGAAAGCAAGAAACTATCACAGACATGGCCAATGGGTTCAAAGATCAAAAATTTGTCTTCACGCTCTCATTAAAAATAGACACTTTCAACGACATTGAACACCTCGATCGAACCTTTGTCCATGCATAGTAACTCCCCTACACCTCCATGTTCTTTGTTATTCTGAATGAACTACAACAAAATTCTGCCTTTGGTAGGAAGGTAAACAACTATGTCAACCTGTCAAAGGTGTTCCCTACTACTCCACTCCCGTTCACTATTGTCAATTATTTTTCCCCTTTTTCAATCACATCATTTCCTCCATGCCCTTACACACATGTACATATCTTGTTAAAACCCTTTTGTCTACACTTCTATCTCTACTCTTAATTTTGAATCTTCCTTAAAACATTACTGCCTACTTATATTCCTTTTCCATAAGTATATTTCCACTTGAGAGATTTTACTTATTCCTAAAAAATGTACGAGCACTCGCTCACTTGTAATGCTTCTCATGAATATATCGATGTTCACTCTCTTCTTTTGTTTCCGATAACTATACGGGCATTCACTTGATTGCAATTCTCTACCCATTCTCATCTCTTCATCTAAACTGCAACACACCAAACATGTTTTGAATACACAAATGAAAAAAAAAAATCTGAATATGGAAAACATGCAAAACTATTGCTTAAAATTATGGTTCAATCCAAAAGTAAGCGTCCTTTCGTACAAACCATTTATGTATAAATATATCCATTCTAATATTAATAGTGGTCCTTTGAGCATCCCACTATTCACTATTGCAAAAAAAAAAGAATTCATATTTGTATTTGACCTACATTTCATACTCATCACCTATTGTCGTCCAATGACAACTTGATGACAACTCAGCTGCTTTGATACAATGAAGCTGCATCTTTACAAAAATAGCATGTGGACCTATGGGTTATGGGCCCACATATATATTGGAAGCAAATAATCAATGGAATCACAAAGAAACTAAACCAATCACTGTGAGTCCTTTTATGGTTGTTTCATACTGAAACCCAAGTAAATGTTATCCCTCTTTGATAACATATCGAGTCTGCCCTCTTTGATTACCATCTGGTTTCTCAACCAATGAATGGTCTCGATGGACTGAACTCAACAAGGTTTGAAGCCCATTATATAAAACCTTACCGCATTAGTTTTCTTAATTATGTCTCATGCAGATCCTAACACGATATGTGTATGATCACCATTAAACAGATGGTCCAATCCTTTGGAACCTTAAACTCTTTTAAATGATTTTCTCAGGTTCGTTAGCTGAGGTAACTTGCTTTCAAGTTTTTGCGTGACCACCATGGATCTTTTCCCATTGTACGACTATGATTTTTCCTCTTCCGCCCTTATTATCTCTTGATCTCATCGATTCGACAGTTTCCACTATGTTGCTCAATCGACTCCAATTTCAATTGAACACCTCTCCTCCATTGATTAGTTCTCTAATCCAACAGTTATCGTGTAGTCGCTTATTGGTGGAATTCACATTTAACACACAAAACTTCATTAGTTTATCTAAGGTGAATTTCATAGGAACTTCGTCCTTTACACTCGCACACACACAGACAATTTATCAACTTTATAGGAAAGAACGTATATATAAAGAAATAGGCACACACAACTCAGATAACACGCAGATGTATAATAACACTTTATTTCAAGTATATATATAGAACTCGATTACAAGCTAAGGCCTCACACACTTAACTCACAAATTACCTTGTAGCTACATTTCGTACTCTATCCCTCTCTTTCACATAACACATACTCTTTTATATAGGAAATTACAAAAGGGAGGGATTGTTTACGATCCATGAGTTTCTCCCACAATCGCTCAATTAAATCCCCTAAATCTCTCTATATGCATACATGGTAGATAATTACATTTAATCATGCCTTATTTATTCCATCAATTTAGCTTTGTTTAAATAGAATTTTCCCCGGTTTACAATGATTGTCCACATTTCCCTTCTCACAACTAAAATTTTCAATTTTTATTAAGGATGGTCAGATGCTCCTGCATCACAACTCATTAAACAAAACAAACACACCCATTAAATCCTACTATGAAATGTCAAAAAAAACACACACAAAAAAAACATTTTTACTCTATACACACAAACACACAAAATGATCCTCCAAAACACTGTTCATTTACTTTCCATGTCACTAGGGGCCTTTGCACAAATTATTTCCTACATCCCTTTTAATTCATCAAAAAAGGAAAAAAAAATCACAAAATAAATGATATCCAAATAATAATTAAAAAAACACATCCTCCTCTCTCAATTTAGCACATGCAATTTGTTGATTCTCACTTTCTTCGTCATTCATATTGCTTACTTTCTTGCAAAGATATATGTTTTTTGTGACATTTGCATTAGGATTTTTCCTATTTATGTTAGATATTTTTCAATTAGCACACAAAAAAAGTACCTCTTCTTGCATGACACCAACACATTTTTCACTCCATAGGCTATTTTCCCTTTGAAATTCATTATTTACCTGGATTTTCTCCAAATTCAACTTCTACCTATAACTTTTAGAATACTCTTCTTTCTTGACTATCTATGCAATCCACTATGGAGACTGGTTTATGAGAGCCACATCAACAATGACACTGTTAGGTTCCTATACCAATAGGTTTCATATTTCATGATTGATAGTGGAAGGGCTAAATATGTTCATCATTGCAAGCTGCAAAGGTTCCATATTTTGTGTACATGCTATAAAAAATTAAAAAATGAAAAGAGGGTATGCCTTAAAAGAATAAT
>APFE031593777.1:59857-76373 GCA_000404065.3 Pinus taeda
CCTTTCCCTTGGTGATCAAAAACACACATTTTCCTAATAAAGTATTGATTTGCAAATGATGAGAGATGAGATGGCATGTTTGACATTGTGTGATTATTTCCTTCAAAGTTCCCTGTTTTTTGTATATATTTTCCCTTTCCTTATAAAAACTCCTTCCCCTAACGTTTTCCTCATGATTTTTGCCCTTGAAAACAACATACTTCTCAGCATTTTGCAGGCAGGGCAGCAGTCATCTTTGCCTATTTGTTCCACCTTGCTCAATAACATCATGTCAACCACTGAGACTAATGAGCAAGGTGATGACCAATCTTCATCCACGGAGGTTGAGACACACCAGAGGCCTCGTAAGGGTGGCCTCACTCATCATGGTACTGATCAGCCTTGATCTAGCATCAAAATCCGAAAATTTTGAGAATTTTGGAGCATTTTGCAAATTTTTGGTAAAATTACAGGTTTTGCCCGTGGAATGGTCTCACCCCGGGTGAGACCATTTTGGAGGACTGCTCGGAATTTTGAAAACTTGGCATTTTTGGAAAGGGCATGCAAAGAGAAAAATTACCAATACTTGGGATAAGCCTGATTTTGATATTTGAGCCTCCAAAAGCTCAAAATACATAAAAAAAAATGACTTTCTGCCCACTTTTTGAGTTGCAGAAAGTGACCTTGGGAGAAATGGTTTTTGAGGGGCAAAACAACTCCAAATTCAGAAATTCCACTTGGGATGGAAAGTAGACAGACCAAGCTTTCCAATGAGCCATTGCACCTAATTTGGACCAGTGGAACCCACTCAAAAGTTGCAGAAAAGGGGCGCGACCTTTGCACAGGGGGCGCGGCCGTGTGCGCCAGCTTTGCCAGAATTGACCTTTTTTGTCAAAAAGCTCTGTTTTGACTATGGTTGACCATTTTTACTTGTAGATGATGGATAAATGTAATATTTTCATGGCACTTTGATAGATTTTATCTCTCTTTACCCTTCTAGAAGCTTCCTTGATGTAAAAAGTGAATAATTAATGCATGAATCAGTTAGCTAAGTAATAGAGGCAAGTTGTTGGACTGCCTATTATCTAGTGCTTAACTTAGAATTAGTTCAAACTGCTCCTAGGAAGCTGAGCTCGACCCCTAGAGGTGGGGAAAGGAGTTATATGGTCTATATTATGTTCTCTCTTTCTCATTTTCATGGTTGGACTCTTGTGGGAGAAAGCTTTATTGTATATTGTACATCTATCTCAAGAAAAGGAAGGCCAGGATTTTGCAGACATCATCGTGGATTCTTGTGGATTGTTGTGTTGATGGTGTGTTCTCTACATGTTCTTGTAAGTCTGTTTATTCTACATCTCTCTTTTGCTTCTATTTGGACAGATGAAGTGGTAAAGTTTGAATACATGCTTTGACATGCTCAGCTTTTTAGTTTTTTCAAAATTTATGTTTTCTGCTATCTAGAGAGGATTCAAATGGTTGTTTGCCCTCTTTAGCTCCTTCTCTATCATCCCTGATCATCCATCTCAGATTAAGGCATCAGCGCTCACTCCTACCTTGCCCCAAAGATCCCCCTGCAAAAACTGTGCTCAATCCCCGCACCCTGAATTGCACTTCCTCCAATTGCCACCAAAAACCCAAAAATCTTTAAATCAACCCCCCTTATCAATTTACTAGCCTAATATCTTTGATCCTAATTGGTCAGCTTATCATATTGAAAGATCCACCGAATCTGACCCGAGAGAGCCTTCTCATACCTCGTAGGGCTAGCTACGAGGTGAAATGGTTTGATGTAGCCTTGAGAGTTTGTCTATCTCAGCCTAGGTGAATTCCAAGCGCTAACATAACCAATGGGGTGATGCTTCACCTCCCTTGTGACTATTTGACTATCCTCATGATTGTTTGACTTTCTATGACTTTTCAACTTTACATGACTCTTCATCTTCTGTACATGTCCTTTGGAATTCTACTTTATAATACATTTTCAAATAAGAAATTACATAGTCCATAAGAATGATGTGGCATATGAAGACCTGTGACATGACACGGAAATGTTAAGCCATTCTTGTTGCTCCTTTGTCTTCAACAAGAGATGTGCAATGCTTCATCTTCATGAGAGATATGATTTGCTTTTCATATCCACCCTCCAAAGGGTTGTGAATCAGATGGAGTATTCATGCGGTCCTGATCTTTGATCTTATGTTGTAATATAGTGTTCCTTCATCTTCTTGCCTGATGATCATCTAATCTCTTCAGCTCCATATGTGTCTTCTAGCATGCTTATCCATCTCCTTATTCATCAACTTTCCATGGAATGATAGAGTACCTGCATCTGCAATCCACTCATGAAAAGATGACATCAGTATGATAAACCCCTAATATCAGATGCTGCATGATGTTCCACTTATTGAGTAAGGACAGGCTGAGAGATTCGCTCAATGATTGTGCAGTTGCACAACTCAGGCAGTTAGGTGAAGCTTGAGCCTTGAGACTATGCAATGCATATTTTAGGATGGACTGGGCAAGTAGATTGCATAGTTTAGGTAGTTAGTGAGCCAGGATGAGATGTTTTACATTATTTCAGCCGACTACGTAGTTCTAAGAGGTAGAGGAGGCCAGGTGACTATGTAGTTGCTCAAGGGATGAGTTTAAGGTCTGAGACTGCACAATGTGTAGTTCAGGGCTAGTTGTAGGGAATGATTGCATAGTTTTGGAGGCCAAGGCTCGAGACTAAGCATTGGAATTTTGAAATGCATAGTACTGGAAGGACAGGGGGCCATATGATTACATTTTTATTTTTATTTTTAAATTTTAAATTTTTATTTTTATTTTATTTATTTATTATTATTATTATTTTTTTTAATTTCAGGAGATCAATACTGAGGCTTGAGGGCTGAGACTATGTAATGTGTAGTGCTGGCTTGGCTGGATAGAAAGATTACCTAGTACTGGGAGTCAGGGGTTGGGCTTGAGCACTGAGGTTGCAAAATGCATAGTTCTGGGAGGCAGAGACTGTGCATTGTGTAGTGCCAAGAGACAAGGTTGCTGCTTGAGGACTGATACTGTGCAGTGCACAGTTCAGGGGGGACGGATGAGGCTGAGTGGCCCGATTGGGAGTTTTTCCAATTTTGACTAACTGTTGGATCAGTGAGAGGAAGTTGAATAAAAGGAACACTTGAACATGATCACACACTCGGTTCACTTGATGACAGAACATGGGACACTCATAACACATTAATAACATACTTTCCTTAATGGAACAATATTGTGACAACCCATTCCAAGTGTGACACTAAAGATACACTTTGCGATGACAGTGATGAAACTTGTGCGATAGTGCGTGAAACTTTGGAAATGAGTGTGAAACATGTATACATGATAGAACAACTCATTATCACAAATATTTCCCCTTGAAACAAACCAAAACTCCACTTTACACAATAAGCGAAAATTCCCATGCCAAAAGACGACACTTGTTATATGAAAATAAAAATTTGAAAGACACTTGAAATACGCCAACATCGGTGAAAATAACACATGTCATGGCGAAGATAACATGAAAATGACACTAATTAAAGGGAAAGAAAGTGAAATAAATAACCAAAATCATGAAAACATCAATCATGAAAACAAAGGTGTGCGAAGTGATAGTTTGCAAAACTCACCAAAATAGAAGTATAAACACGACTAGAAGTGAGAAACTATTGATGTCAGTGCACACTGATTGTCGACATGGATTGGATGTCACACAGACACAACCTTAATGGACCATTCTATGCTTGTTAAAAATTTCATAAAATAATGCATTCATGCACTTGTTAGGGACTAAGCATGTGTGATCAAGTGACTTCGACACTTGGAATCCAAGAAGGGAGATAAAAAACAACTGAACGAGAAGTGAATATGGAATGACTGATTGCAAGATCCACAATGGGCTCCAAAATTTGAGTGTGGGAAAATTTTTGGAGGGTGTTTGTCACAGTGAAAACACCATATCAACCATATTTACCACATCAACCATCTCTTCCATGTCAAGCATCTCTGATGATGCCACATCAACCATCTCTTCCATGTCAACCATCTCTTCCATGTCAAGCATCTCTGATGATGCCACATCAACCATCTCTTCCATGTCAACCATCTCTTCCACATAAACTGGGTTATCATAAAGAAAAATGTGTCACATGTCTTGATTCTACCACATCAATCATATTTTCTTGTGCCATGTCAAGCAAGTAGTACATCAAACCCACCACATCACATATGTAGACATGTCACATAGGTGTTGTGCTGGACCTATTACATCACATGGGTATACCATCAAAAGTAATGTGACTCTTATTGAACAAGTGTCATCTTATATTGGGACGAACATTGTTATATTGGGACTCTTAACAAATTCTTAGTAATCTTGAAGCTATGATTTCCAAGGTCTCATTTTTAGACTGGTGTTTCTTCTTACTCCAGAAGAGTTTGATCAAGTGTATCTCAAACCTTCTACATACTCATTTAATCATCATAACTTCAATGAATGCTCAATAGTATTTCCAAGACATCATACTTCCTTTGACGTACAAGACATCACATTTCCTTTGACATTAATGACATGACATTGGTTATCATTAATGACAACACCATGCCCAACAATCTCCTTCCTTTTACAACCAAAACATCATAACTCCTTTGACATCAATGACATGACATTAGTTGTCATCAATGAAAACACTATTCTCAACAATATCCCCTTTTGTCATTGATGGTAACACCACCAAACATTGATGGTCATTGATGGGAATTTAAAAAAAACTTCCCCTATCAATTTACTACAAAATTTGTCCTCACAATATAGTCAATATCTGCTATCTTTTCCCCTTTGACATCAATGGAAAAAGGGATCCAATGAAGATGACTACACATCCAGAAAATTTTCAATGCTAAACAGTTGTTCCTATAATTATCCTATGGACCTGCCTCCCCTATGAATACATGCTCCTCATATGAGATCTTCTTGCTAAAGGCATACTATCCCTCCTTGTTTTCATACTCCCCTTTTCAATAAGCTAGAGGTCAACACTATATTCCTCAGCTAAGATCAATGAGCCATTCCTTCTTTTCAGGAATGAATTACTCCTATTTACATTTGAGATATCACCTACTCAAAATCCTAATCCAATACAAGTGTCTTAATATCCAATCTTCACAACTTCCCTGGACTACTCAACTCCTCTTTCTGAAAAATGCTTCCCCTATTCTTGGTCTCTCTTCTTCCTTCAAATATGCATCTATCCTACATAGTATGGCTTGTTCAAGTTTCATTTCAAACATTCATATACTTGAAGAAGCTTTAACGAACGGATTAGATCTCAGTGATCATATCTTTCCTTGGGTCTTTTCCTTTCCTTCTCTATGCCTTGGTGATCTCTCTTGGGTTAGCACAAAAGGCTTCTTCCTTAAACCATGTCAAATTGATCCTCCAATCATGAGATATATTCCCTTGATTGTGGCATTTGTAACATTATGTATTGGGATTGAATAATGGCAGAAATGGCACATATGATATTCTATTATAACCCTTAATTTAATTGCCTATGTATTTATTCTTGGAAGTTTGAAAATATCATCTATGTATGATATAATCATACATGGCATAGGTTTTTCAATCCCTTGCTATATGTCCAAATCTTGTGCATGTGAAACAATGACCAAAAAACATATTTTAATACTTGGATGAATGGAGTTGTCTTAATGAAGCATTTCTTCTGAAGTTGTTCCTTGGAAGAGATTAATCTCTTTACTGATATTTGACTCCTATTCCATTGCTTCTTGTATATCCCTTCAGAATATTTTCTGTTATAGTGGTTCTTATACCGTCATCGTGGTTTCTAGTTGTATCTTGCTAATTCCTGGTTCCTTTTTGAGTGTCACTTGAGATGCTGAATTGAACATTCTTAGAATGATTCTTTACTTGAATGGAGTCTTAATTGTGTTTCTTCTAGGTCCTATGAATGTATTAACATAACCCTTAAGTTGTTCTCCATTTGGTATCATTGAGGGAGCTTCATCTTTGGATGCCCTGATAAACGAGGCATGTTTTGATGAGGGGAGTTCTCTGTACGCTGAGGATGTGATCTAATAACTCAGAAAGTTTAAGGAGCTTTAAGTTTTGATTGAGTTGATCTAAGGTATTTTCTATTTTCTCTCTCAAAAGAAACATTTATTCTTCCAATTTTTAATAGTGCTCTTCCTTCCTTTCTAACTACTTAGACAAACTATCCTTTATCCTCTTAGTTTCTTCTTGTTCAATTTTGAGAGAGATGATAGAATCTCCATTATGATCTTCATATTTATATTCTTGTAGTTGTTGTTCTAGTTGATATACCTTCTTTCTTAGAGATCTTAGTTCTTTCAAGGAACTTATGAGTTCTCCTTCATAGTCTACTTCTACTTCAATCTCTTCTTCAACTATGAACAATATATCACCTCTTTCATCATTAGACATGCTTCCATTGATTTTATAATCAATATCCTATTTGGAGTACAAGATTATCGTTTTGGCATTTCATCTTATTTTATAATCATTAGATTTGAACTTTTCTTCATCATCACTACCATCTACTTTACATAATGAAATTTAGAAGCATAATGTCCTATACTTCCAAATTAAAAACATTTAAATGTGTTGGGTGTGGAGCTTGATTATCTTCTATATTCAAAGGTATCACCGCATTGGAACCTAGTTTATAATGGGGCGGCAAATCCACCCTAGAATATACGTTTGCAGGGGGGGTCTTGGGGTGGGGTGGGGGGGGGGGGAGGGGAGGGGCGACTGCGACCTTTAGGAGCCCTCCCTTGGCGGGGATCGGGGCAATGCCCTTGAAACTAAAAATAAATGTAAAATTTCCTTGTAAAATGTTGTAATTTTGTAGTCAAACTGGGTCGTTCATTAGTAAGAGATCCAATGGTAGAAGTTATGTTTAATTTAGGGTTTTTTTCCCTAGAAGGAAACCCCTCACTATATATGAGGGAATTGTATTGCATCTATGTAGATCTGTATTCTGAGCGAGAAGAGAGAGGAGATTGTGTGAGAGCGAAGAGGGAATTACAACAAATATGATGTAGGTTGTATCTCATTACTTTTCTAGATAATATAAAAGGAAGGACTGACTATTTCTCCATGGATGTATCCCAAATTGGGTGAACCACGTATATCTGTGTCTCTCTTGTTTTATGTGTTTTCTGTGTTTGTAATTCTGAAATATATTTTATGTGTTATGTTTCTCTGTAATATATAATTTTCTAACAACTGGTATCAGAGCCGAAGGTCTATTTGGTTGATAAACTTGTAGGAGAGAAGGGTTCCTGGTTCGAGTGCAAGCAATGGCAGAAGATGGTAGGTTTAGGGTTGAAAAATTTAACAACCAAAACTACCAGTTGTGGAAGATGCAGATGGGAGATTATTTGTACCAGAGAGATCTATACCAACCATTGAGCAGAAAGGCAAAGAAGCCAACGAGTATGACAGACACAGAATGGGATATTCTCGACAGAAAAACACTTTGAACAATACGACTGTGCCTAGCGGCATCAGTAGCGTTTAATATTTCAAAGGAAACGACAACAAAGGGTTTAATGTCGACATTGGCCAAACTATATGAAAAACCCTCGGCCTCAAATAAGGTATTTATTATGAATCATTTATTTAATATGAATATGTCAGAAGGTGGAATCATTTAAATGAATTTAATATAGTTACCAGTTAGTTAAGTTCTTTAAGGGTAACTTTTGATGATGAAGTTAGGGCTCTGTTATTTCTGTGCTCATTGCCAGAAAGTTGGAATGATTTAGTTATGGCCATTAGTAACTCTGTCTCTGGATCTAGTACTTTAAAGTTTGATGATGTTGTTGGTGCAATCCTTAGAGAGGAAATGCGATGGAAAAGCTCCGGTGAGAAATTAGGTAATGCTTTGACTGTAGAGACTAGGGGAAGAAAAATGGAAAGAAGAAAGAGCCCAGGATACCATAGTAAGTCAAGGAAAGGCAGATCTAAGTCCAGATCGGGGATAGTGTGCTAGAAATGCAGGAATAAAGGACACCTGAAGAAAGACTGCAAGTCTCGAAAGGGAAAAGAAGGAGATGCGCAACAAGAAAACAATCATGAAGCGAATGTGACAGGTGATGTGTTGCAATATGATTTGATTATTTCTTTAGAAAATATTATTGATGTCTAGGTGGTAGATTCAGGGGCCTCCTTCCATGCCACACCTGATAGGAAACATTTTCATGATTATATTCAAGGAGATTTTGGACAGGTTCGATTGGGTGATGATAAATCGTGTAAAATTATTGGGATGGGTACAATTTTCATAAAATAGCGGAATGGAAATCAATGTCTATTGAAGGAGGTAAGGCATGTTCTAGATATGAAGAAAAATATAATATCAACAGGGCAGTTGGGAGGTGAAGGTTGTGTAACTACTTTTATAGATAAAACTTGGAAGGTCACTAAAGGATCCTTGGTAATAACAAAAGGAGAAAAGGTTGGTACATTGTATTTATGCAATGCTATTTCTAATTCTGTTAATGCTTTAACCTCTACAGTAGAAGATACAACATTGTGGTATCATAGGCTTGGGCACATGAGTGAGAAGGGGATGCAAATTCTGCACTCAAGAAATTTTTTGCCAGGTTTGAAGCATGTTGATTTAAAATTCTATGAGAATTGCATTTATGGAAAACAGAATAGAGTCAGATTCCTCAGAGTTGGGAAAGAAAAGAAGAGCGAACAATTAGATCTTGTGCATATAGATGTATGGGGACCTGCTCAGGTATCATCTCTTAGTGGCTCTCGTTATTATCTTACTTTTATTGATGATGCAACCAGAAAAACCTGGATTTATTGTATTCAAAATAAATCTGATGTATTTGATACTTTCAAGAAATGGAAAGCTTTGGTTGAAAATGAGAGAGGAAAAAGGTTGAAGTGTTTCAGATCAGACAATGGAGGTGAATATTGCAACAAATATTTTGATAAGTATTGTTCTGAGAATGGAATTCGCAGAGAGTAGACAGTTCCAGGAACACCACAAGAAAATGGTGTGTCAGAAAGGATGAACAGGATAATCATGGAGCGTGCAAGGTGCATGAGATTGCATGCAGGATTGCCTTTACAATTTTGGGCAGATGTTGTAGATACTATTGTTTATCTAATAAATAGAGGGCCTTCAAGTTCCTTGGATTGTGGTATTCCAGAGAAGGCATGGAGAGGTAAAAAGGTAAACTACTCTTTTTTAAAGACTTTTGGTTGTGAAGCCTTTGTCCACATTAATAAAGAAAATAGAACAAAGCTTGAGGCAAATTCAAAGAAATGTACCTTTATTGGATATGGTGTTAATGAGTTTGGTTATCGCTTCTATGATTATGAAAAACACAAAATCATTAGGAGAAGAGAAGTCATATTGAATGAAAAGGTTTTGTATAAGGATCAACTGCAGGAAAAGGAACAAGAAAAAAAAATAGAGAATACACAGTGGTTGAAGAGATCATAGAAAAAGTGATGGTGCCTGAAAATCATAATGATCAATAGCTAGAATAACAACCATAACAACAACAAGCACCTCAAACACCTGAAAGTGGTGTTAGAAGATCTACTAGGATAAGTAGACCCCCTGAATGATACTCTCATTCATTATATTATGTATTGTTTACTGATTCTAGTGAACCAGAATGTTATGAAGAAGCAGTGCAGGTAGAAACTAGGAAGAAGTGCGAGCAATCCATGAAAGAAGAGATGGACTCCTTAGCACATAACTAGACTTGGGACTTAGTCAGGTTTCCTGCAGGTAAAACAACATTGCTGAATAAATGGGTTTACAGGTTGAAGGAAGAAGATGGAGGTAGAAAAAGGTATAAAGTTAGACTTGTGGTGAAGGGGTTTGCACAGAAAAAGGGTATAGACTTTGATGAGATATTTTCTCCTGTTGTTAAAATGAATTCAATAAGAACTATTTTAAGTCTAGTAGCAGCTGAAGATTTGCATCTTGAGAAGTTAGATGTAAAGACAACTTTTCTCCATGGGGATTTGGAGGAAGAGATATATATGTAGCAACCATAAGGATATGAGGTAAAAGGGAAGGAGAAATTAGTGTGCAGGTTGAAGAAGAGCTTGTATGGCTTAAAATAAGCTCCAAGGCAGTGGTATCTAAAATTTGACAGGTTTATGTCTGAACAACGTTATACTAGATGTCACTTTGATCATTGTGTTTATCTCAAAAAACAAAATGATGGCAACTATATTATATTGTTATTATATGTAGATGAAATGCTTGTTGCAGGTTCTAACATGTAGGAAATAAATGTGCTCAAAAGAAAATTGGCAAACTCGTTTGCAATGAAGGATTTGGGTGCTGCAAAACAAATCTTTGGCACGAGAATAACTAGAGACAGGAAGAATCACAAATTAACATTGTCTTAGAGTGAGTACATAAAAAAGGTGTTGAAAAGGTTTAATATGCAGAATGCAAAACCAGTGAGTATACCTTTGGCTAGCCATTTCAAAATAAGTAAGGAAATGTGTCCCAAGACTCAGGAAGAAATGGCTGATATGTCTAAAGTTCCATATGCATCAACAGTTGGAAGCTTAATGTATGTAATGGTTTGGACAAGGCCTGATATTGCACATGCAGTGGGAGTTGTAAGAAGGTACATGAACAATCCATGAAAATAACATTGGATGGTAATAAAGTGGATTCTCAGGTATTTGAGAGGTACAACAAATGAAGCATTATGCTTTGGTGGTTCAAAAATTACTCTACAAGGATATGTTGCTGCAGATATGGCGGGTGATAGAGATAACATGAGGAGCACCATAGGGTATGTGTTTACTATAGGTGGAACAATTTTTAGTTGGGTCTCAAAACTGCAAAGTGTTGTTGCACTCTCAACAACAGAAGCAGAGTATGTTGCTGCTACAGAGGCTAGTAAAGAAATGTTTTGGTTACAAAGTTTTTTGGATGAATTGGGTAAGAAGCAGGAGTTGGGAAGGTTATACAGTGACAGCCAGAGTGCCATATATCTTGCAAATAACTATGCATTTCATTCCAAGACTAAACATATATAGCTCAAGTACCATTTCATACGGTCAACATTGGAAGATGGACAATTGAAGATGGAAAAGATACACACTAGCCAGAGTCCTGCAAATATGTTAACAAAAGTTGTAACTAGGGAGAAACTGAGAGTCTACTCAGTTTCAATTGGTCTTCAAGTATGATGAAGAAGATGAGAAACAACCAGGTCCAAAGTGGAGTCATTGTCCAACAAATGAAGCAACAATGGAGTTTCTATAATCAGTCTCCAAGTGGGAGATTGTTTGATGTGGAGCCTGATTATCTTCTGCATTCAAAGGTATCGCCATATTGGACCCCAGTTTGTAATGGGGTGGCAAATCTGCTCGTAATATATATGCTGCAGGGGGGAGGGCAACTGCGACCTTTGGGAGCCCCCCCTCTAGTGGGGGGATTGGGGGCAGCGCCCTCGAAGCTAAAAATAAATGTAAAATTGCCTTGTAAAATGTTGTAATTTCATAGTCAATCTGGTCCATTCATTAGGCAGAGATCTGACGGTATAAGTTATGTTTAAATTAGGGTTTTTTCTCCTATAAGGCAACCCCTCGCTATATATGAGGGAATTGTATTGCGTCTATGTAGATCTGTATTCTGAGCGAGAAGGGAGAGGAGATTGTGTGAGAGTGAAGAGGGGAATACAACGGATATACTGTAGGTTGTATCTCTTTAGTTTGTTGGATAATATAAAAGGAAGGATTGGCCGTTTCTCCATGGACGTAGCCCAAATTGGGTGAACCATGTATGTATGTGTCTCTCTTGTTTTATGTGTTTTCTGTGTTTGTATTTCTGCAATTTATTTTATGTGTTTCGTTGCTCTATAATATATAACTATCTAACAAAATGGAAGCTTACCTATGAACTTTCCAGTTCACTTCTTTATATTTCTTACAAATTTAGCTTCATCTTCAACTGATTCACGACCAAAATATTCTTGAGTCCCTTGCTTCCTTCCTTTCTTATCCAGAATCCTGCAGATATGTTAACAAAAGTTGTAACTAGGGAGAAACTGAGAATCTGCTCAGTTTCAATTGGTCTTCAAGTATGATAAAGAATATGAGAAACAACCAGGTCCAAAGTGGAGTCATTTTCCAACAAATGAAGCAATAATGGAGTTTCTATAATCAGTTTCCAAGTGGGAGATTGTTGAGTGTGGAGCCTGATTATCTTATGTATTCAAAGGTATTGTCGCATTGGACCCCAGTTCGTAATGGGGCGGCAAATCCACCCATAAAATATATGCTACAGGGGGGGTGGCTGCGACCTTTGGGAGCCCCCCCCTGGCGGGGGGATCGGCGGCAGCGCCCCCGAAGCTAAAAGTAAATGTAAAATTTCCTTGTAAAATGTTGTAATTTTGTAGTCAACCTGGGCCATTCATTAGGTAGAGATCTGACGGTATACGTTATGTTTAATTTAGGGTTTTTTTTCCCTAGAAGGCAACCCCTCGCTATATATGAGGGAATTGTATTGCGTCCATGTAGATATGTATTCTGAGCAAGAAGGGAGAGGAGATTGTGTGAGAGTGAAGAGGGGATTACAACGGATCTGCTGTAGGTTGTATCTCTTTAGTTTGTTGGATAATATAAAAGGAAGGATTGGCTGTTTCTCCATGGACGTAGCCCAAATTGGGTGAACCCCGTATATCTGTGTCTCTCTTGTTTTATGTGTTTTCTGTGTTTGTATTTCAGCAATATATTTTATGTGTTCCATTGCTCTGTAATATATAATTGTCTAACAAAATGGAAGCTTACCTATGATTTCCAGTTCCCTTCTTTATATTTCTTACAAATTTAGCTTCATCTTCAATTGATTCATGACCAAAATATTCTTGAGTCCCATTTTTCCTTCCTTCCTTAGCTGCTTTGAATGCAACTTCTTTGGATCCTATCTTCTCCCTTTTCCATCCTTACTTCATATGCAATAAGAGTTCCATGAAGGGTATTCATGTTTAACTTTTGAATGTCAAGTAGTTCCTCAATGGTTGATACTTTAAGATTTAACCTTGAAGGAAGTGTCTCAAAACTTTACAAACAATATCAAATTCTTTGACTATTTCACTGAGACCTATGATTGTGTTGAAAATACCGTCCACTCAAAGGAAATATGAGGGAATGATTTCATATTCTTCCATTTTCAAACTTTCAAACTGTCTTCTATATGTTTGTAGCTTTTCCTCTATTTTTTCATCCCCTTCATAACAAATTTTAAGGTTGTCCCACAATTTTTTGGCTGACTTACAATGAATTACTTTGAAAAATTCAATATTTGATAAACCACTTAACATGACATTCTTTTCCATTGCATTAAATGTATAGAGAGATTTACCAATTACATGAGTGGGAGGAGTTTCAAGTGTTGAGAAACCATTCTCAACAACCATCCATACATAAGTACCTAAAGACATGATGTAGGTTTCCATTCTTATTTTCCAAAAAGCATAGTTTGTTCTGTCAAACTGAGGAGGATTGACTAAGGATCTAAGATTGGCCATGCTCCCTATGATCAAAATTCTAGTGATTACTTGTTCTTGAAGGAACCTGCTCTAAAACCAATTGCTAGAATAAATATTATGCTGGGGGGGTGAATCAATGTAATGACTAATTCAACCAATTAGATAGTTTCATAATTGATCAAAATAGTTTCATAATTGATCAAAAATATAAACATAACAATGCATCAATAAATACAATTGTCACATCAAAACATGAAAACACTAGATGTACATTGAAACTCTTGCAAGAGAAAACCACAAATCTTTTATCTTCTTCAATCTTTAATAACATCAATTTGCAGTCACCAACTTGCTAGAGGCACCAACCCCAAAAATAAATTTGCGAGCACAAACCTATTGGAGGCACCAACCCCCAAAATATATTTGTAGGCACCAACCTGCTTGAGGCACCAACCCCAAAAGATATGAAAGCACAAAGTTGCTATAAGATACAACTTGATTGAGGCACCAACCTATAAAATATGCAAGCACCAACTTGTTGTAGGCTCCAACCTGATTAAGGCACCAACCTATGAAATATGCAAGCACCAACTTGCTATAGGCTCCAACCTAATTGAGGTACCAACCTCCTTCACCAAAACATAGTGGGAAACTTTTCACAATTTTTCAAACTGGATCCACAAGATTCCCTTGACAAATCTCATCATATCATTACAACTTTAACCTATTCTTTAATAATCAATTTGCAACATCTTCATCAAACCAAGAAAAAACCCGTTCTAGAAAATTTTGACAACAACAAAAGAAATATTGTATCCTATCTCGAAAAATAGATCTCCATGAACTTTCATGTCCTCCTTTCAAATAAAAAAAACATTCTTGCAATTTCCCCTTTTTCAAAAAATAATTTGGGCCTAAAAATGACCCACAAAACATTAAAATATTAATTATTTGACAAAATGATCCCATTAGGCTTACAAAATGTACCTTTAAGATCTACTGTCTACAAAATGCACCTTTTAGTTTGCACTCTACAAGATGTACCTATTCAGTTTTAAAAAATGTACGCATTTGGTTCTACAAAAGTTTATTTTTTGTCGAATAATTCCAAATCCCAAAATAAAAGAAACTATTCGACCTCAGATTCGAATAAATGACCACTATGGGGAAAGACAGGCCCGATACCAACTCGGCTACGTGTTATGTTCACATAGCCAACTTTTTCAAATTATATATATGCCAATGCTCATTCCACAAACATGCTACCAACCAAACCACCACAAAGAAAAATGGGGCCAATACCAACTCGACTACATAGCTAGGCCGTCTAATTTTCAAATGAATAACCTCAAGCTCCATCACCACATAATTTCCAACCAAAATCGAACCTATTATTGAAATGTGTAGCTTGAGAGGTACTCCCACAGCCCCTAGGGTACTAGGGTTGTGAGGAGTTGGTCCACATAAATATGGTTTTGTGGGTAGTGTACCCAAGTAGTGGGATTTATACCCAAAGTTGTGTGCGAAAGAACCAAGGATAAAATGATGGTTTAATCATTATAAGCACGAGGGGCACCCTTGAAGGAATGAGGGGAACCTAAGGCTTCAATGATGAAGGAAAAGGTCAAATTAAATGATTTTTATTCCTTAAGAAATTAGTGTTCAAGCAAGATGGCTTATGTTAGCTTGGTTAAATGTCACTACCCTTGTGAGAAAAGACACCACCAAAGAACACTATAAGAAGGGATAAAAGTGAGCTTATTTGGCATAAATCCAAGCATGTAACACCCCTGGGTTAAAAGTTCATGTAATAAAGTTAATAAAGGAAAAATAAGACTAAGGTCATGGGACACTTATTCCAAGCTGAATGTTGGGCAAACCATCCTAGTGGGTGTTCATTTGGTTTATTATGGCTAAGAAAATTGGCAAAGACATTGAAAATCCAAAGAGGCATTAATTGGCATTTTATTTATGAAAATAATGGAAAATAGGAGAAAAGTAAGGTGAAAGGTCGCAGGTTGCATGTGAGGAGGAAAATGAAGGAAAAATACAGGAAATTGAAGAAAATAGAGGCCTCATTGATAAAAATCCTTATGAGGATCAGTTCACAACTTTTTTTAGTTCAGTTTTGGAGCTCTCTCTATTCTCTCTATCCTCTCATACTATTTCACACTTAGAGCATTCTTGGAGCACTCTAGTATTGGAGAAAGGAAGGCAAAGGAAGGAAAAGAAAGCAAAGGGAAGTAAGGGTCAAGTAAGAAAGAGTTGGATCAAGTGACTACAATGGGATTACTTGCAGGTATCAAGTTTCATGTATGATTTCCTTGATATTTTAGATAGGCATGGTACATGCATCTGTGTATTTGGTTCTCTTACTATCATTGACATGGTATTTCCTAAGCGTGAGAGTGGTTTGAACTTTGCCTTGTCATTTTTGGATAGCCATGGTGTGATGGGATATTTCATTTGGTTGAGATTTGGATTGCTGGATGGTTTTGGAATTGGGTGAGGTGGTCTTAGGAAAATTCCCAAGGGCCTAGGAATCCCTTGATTGGTAATGGTGGGATTGTGGTAAATATGAGGGTGGAGACGAGAAAATTCCTCAAGTTATGGTGAACAGATTCAGAGGAATCCAAACTTGTTTAGGGCCTAGTGACCCCTTGACTATTTTTGACGGGATTGTGGTAAAGCCTGGTAGTGTATGTTTTTTGTTTGGGCCTAGGAATCCCTTGACTGGTAATGGTGGGATTGCGATAAATCCTGGCTCTATAGGTGAGGGTTTTGGGCCTAGGAGTCCCTTGAATGGTTTTGGAAAGATTGCAGCGAAGCCCTGGTTGATTTATTGTGAGTCCCACATCCATGCTTGGAATATGGTACGTAGGTGATTGGATGAAAGAAAGATTTGGTTCAGCCTAATCGATGGTCGGGTGGTACGTGGAAGTCCCTGACTTGGTTGGATTTTGCATAT
>APFE031593778.1:0-21840 GCA_000404065.3 Pinus taeda
TATTGCGCTAGCTACACTCTGAGGTACTTTCCTCTATTTTCTTCTATAGGCTACCATTTCAAGCCCTATCCATAATTTAAATAAAACATTTCTACAACATATTCCTAAGGATTCTATTAAAAATATATTTTAATGCTTGGTTTGGTTGTTAATCTATTGATGGCATTAACGGAGAGCCACCTGTTAGAATATAAGGCTTACAAAGTTAGATACTTCGACTAAAAGGTAGGAATTTAGGTTATTTTTTTCTTTTATGGTTTTGAACAAATGTAGTGTCTTATAAATAAGCTATGCCATCTCTCAAAATCTATATAAGGGAGGTGAATCCCATTGTAATACACACTCTAGTTATTCATAATATCATAGAATTATTGTGTTTGTTCTTCCTTGTGTTTATTTATGTGTCTCAACCCTATCTAAGGTTTTGTCATTTAAGTGGTTTAGTTCTTATTGTAATATGGTATCAAAGAAGCATAAATTGTGGACATTAGAGGTTGTTTTGATTGGAATGTTAGATTCTTATTGATCTAGATCATATTGCTTTTGAACATGATTTCAAGCCATACCTACCAGACACAACTACCATGTATTTAAGTCCATGCACCCAGCGTGATCTATTTTATCTCCATGGATCTACAGCGAGTGTCCACCTTGAAGGAGGTATCCATGACCCTATGTATATCCCTAGCTCCACGCTTTCAAGGGATCTATGATCTATTGTCTGCCATTTCAGATTTGAGCTACCTACACACAGGGAGTGCAGACGAGATGTCACTTTTAGTCAACGTCGATTGGACATTGTATATATGAAAGAGAACCTAATCGTCTTGAAATTGGGACATATGTAAGCAACCACATATCACTTTTCATTGTAGCCACCATATGTGACTGTTGCAGCAGCCATTTTGGCTATAAATCTCACTCACGGGAAAGTGAAAAGGATGTTGCATGAAGCCCTAGCCATATCTATTTCCCACATTGTGAAACATGGGTTCATTTTCTTCTTCATTTCTTGTCCGTAATTTCTTATAGCCAAAAGGAAGAAGAAATATACTATGTGAGATATCCTAAGTTGTCATTTTCATTCTACATGAACTACCGTCCTTTTGACATTTATCATTTATATGTAGAATGGATTATATGATCTTCCTTGCCTCTTATATAAGCCTCCTTTATTCATGTGAAACTTCCACTGTAAAGAAAAAAAAATAGTCTACTATGATCTAGCAGGTTTTAGATACGTATTAGATAGATTTCAATGTATTCTAGATAGTTTTTATTAAGGTTTGGGATAGGTTTACCATTCCAGTAATCTCTTATCAATATTTTCAACAAATCAAGAAAAGTCTGCTAGGGTTTCCATAAAGTTTTTTTTTCAATGGAAATTCCATTAGAAAAATACTCTAGTCTTAATTTCCACACCTGAAAGTAAAATTCATGGCAGCTATTGAATAAATTTATGGAGAATAGTATGAGGGAATGTGGAGATTAGTAAATGGGGATGAATAATTTCTTATAGATCCATATAAATTACTAGAATGGCAGAGCAAAGATGGTAAAGCCAAAATTATTGATTTTCTTTCTCTCTTACACTCTAAGGTGCATCATCTAGATCTGGAAAAATCATCCAAGAAAATCTAGGATAATCTGAATAAACTGTGGAGAAAAAGTAGAAAATAAAAGTTTTCTTTAAGGCTTCAATTATTTAAATTCAAGATGTTTGATGGAGTCACTATGTCTAACCGCAAGCATTTTGAGGTCTCTTGTTAGACAGTGAGTAGAATTCAATGCTACAATAGATGAAGAGTATGCCAAAACCAATTTTTTAAACCTTTCGCCTTCTAAATATAGCAGCATCATTTTTAATCCTAGTTAAATACCTTTGCAAATTTTAAAAGACATGATTTCAACTCTCTTAGCAGAAGAAAATAGGGCAACCGAAGGAGATTCAAAGGGATATTTTCAACTAGAAACGACATTATACTCAGAAAAGGATGGAAAATAAAATGATAGGTAATAGTTTGAGTGAGTGTTACTACTATGGAAAAACAGGTCATACAAAAATTAATTGTGAATCCCATACCAAAACCTGTCACTAATGGTCATTAATTCTGCACATGAAAATATGCTACAAAAAAACCACTCAACTGTTGAACGTCAAATCTAAATTGTTGATGTATACCCTCGCATTTATTAATAGAAATGAAAAGGGAAGACTAGGGCATACAAAATTATATCTAAATCATAGATATATGGATATTCAAGGGGATGATGTGGTGCAATCCAAACCAAGAGTTTAGATTACCTTGGGGTCTGCACCACAACTAAAGGTCGAAGTCCAAGACAAAAAAGTTTCTAAAAATAAAAGTGTACTATCCTCAACATGCTATCTACTTTGACTGGAGATTAAGGACATGGACAACCTTATCTTGTCCCTACCCTACCTAAAATTGTTGCACACATGCACACTAATTGATAAAAGGAAAATTTAGGGTTGTACCCTCTTGTCGTTTAATCATTGCTGCCATCATTTACAAATTAGATATGTTGCTGATGTAATAGAGAGCACCAAATATGTTGTACGTACTCTAGCACAATGAATATTATCATAGGCACACACTCTAATAGGTTATTGAACATGTAATTTTAAGCATATGTGGTTATAAGTTGTGATTCCCTAATAGAAGTTATAAGGATCAAACCTTGTAGTAACATGCATACTTGCATGTATATTGTAACCACTAGAAGTTGCTCATAACAAGATGTTAAAAGCATATTCCATGTGGTTACAATGATAGAAACCTATAACTAATATTACGACCCCTCGCTCCAAAATTGTATGATATTGAGGAAACAATAAAAATTCGTCCTTCAAGTCACAAAGAGACCATGAATAGCTTCAAGACAACAATGAATAAGATTTATGGTTTAGATTAAGAAGAAGCATCCATTGTCTAAACTCAATTTTCCCTTCTTTTCTTTTCACATGGATATGCCAATCTCACACAATTGAGGCTTTGTGCGATGGGCATTGTGGCAGAGATCCAATAGGTGGGTGGAAAGTTCATGTTGTACTTGCCCAGGTGATGCAACGATTTTCTATACAAATTCTCACACAATTAGCTAGTTCACATCCCCTAAGAAAGGGGTTTGAGTAATTATCGTTCAGTGAAGAGGAAAAATTGCGATTTTCATAAAACTTTATTTATATTCACAGTATCTATCATCCTCTTTCTTAGGAAGACATTGAGTACAACAAAGATACTTCTCAAAAGTAGGACCAATAGAAGTTCCACACATAGTACTGCAATATTACAATAATGCAAAGATAGGTACATTGTAATCAATCGAGACATAGTTTTGGCATCACAATTAATAAGGTATTAAGCACTATGTAACTCAGAGATGGGTATTGTGACAAAATCAACAATTCTCGTCCCAACCATTGACATGCTGCCAACCCTGCAGCTGTCCCCCCTAGCTTGTGTAATATGTTCCATTTCCCAGACCTCCATGGATTTCATAGGTCTAATCTGACCTCCAACCTCATGGCATAAGGTATTTAGTTATAGGCTGGTGTAAGAGTTCCAGAGGCATGCTTCCTCCACCCTTCAACCCATGTGGAACTCGAGAGATATGTATCCCCACCTACTAGTCAGTAAGGGATTCCAGGGAGCAATGTCTCCACCCTCTAATGAGAAAGGGATTCCAGAGATCAACATCTCCACCGTTTAGACAAAATGGATTCCAAAGGTGTTGTATCCACCCTAACCATGGTCAAGGTTTCAAGAGACCCATCCCCAACCTATGTACCAAGTTGGAACGATATGGAATTAACCAACCTCTTATCAAAAGCCTTTTCCCTCTAATGTGACCACTATAGTTAATTTCAGCCATAGAACCTACAGGGCTTATTCAGGAAGTTTTCCAGAGGACAATACTTCCCATTCCATGAATTTGGTCAGAATCTTGGTGCCCAAAACAATATTCAACTAGCACAAACTCAAAGAGAAGATCAAATATAATTATATTAAAAAAAGGGTCTCGCTAATTCATCTAATTAACTAAGGTCAACTTCTCTGCAACACGAATTTTCCTCAAAATCATTACACACAGAAATGCCAATTCAAAATCCTAAACTTTGAGCCAATGTATCCCCTTTATTTTGTGTCTCATGTTGAGCTAAAACTATATGTAACTGTACCAAGCACTTGTTGCTTTTTTGAGACTGTACAACGCTCGCTTGAGTCTACACACATGAGACTCCCAATCAAATGTCTCAAAACCTTTTGGTTGCTTGATGTACATCTCCTCCTCAATAACCCCATTGAGGAATGTTGTTTTTACATCCATCTGGTGGATCTTCCACCCCATCTTTGTAGCTAGAGCAAGAATTGATCTAATGGACAAGTACGTTGCTACAAGAGAAAAGGTCTCTTTATAGTCAATTCCATCAAATTGAGAGTACCCCTTGGCCACAAATCTGGCCTTATATTTCTCTATGCTTTTGCTTATTTCTTATTTCACCTTGAAGATCCATCTTGAACCAACTGTTGATTTGTATGTTAGTCTTGGGAGAACTTCCCAAAGACTATTCTTTGTAATGGATTCATATTCCTCCACCATTGCATCAACACACATGTTTCTCTATTGCTTCCTCAAAATAGGTGGCTCAATCTCTATAACCTCAATCATAAGAGCCATGTAGCCAGTGTACCTCTCAGGTGACCTCCTTTGTCTATGCAAATTTGAAGGAGCTCCCACATTCTCCCTCGCATCGTACACAAGTTGATCACCTTCCTTGTTTCCTTTTTTCCTTCTCTGGATGGTTCTACTTGCATGAATGTCTCTACTCTCTGCTCCTCAATTTTTGTTTGTTTCACAACTTCCTAAGGCTCCTCCTTTGGAGCTAAAATCTCCTCCTCTAGTGGGATCCAAAACTCCCTCTCAAGAGAGCACTACATTGCTTTCTCCTCATTAAAATTTACATCCCTTCGCACAAATATCATTCTGAGGGATGGCATTTACACATGATAGTTGTGGGTAGTTTCTGTGTAACCAACAAATACCACCAATTTTATAGCCGGCTCAAGCTTATTCCTTGATTCTTTGGAGATATTGTAGTAAACAGAGGCTCCAAAAATATTGGAGTGTTCCACATCTAACTTTCTCCCTGAAAAAACCTCCTCTAGTGTAATCATGCCAAGAATCTGATGAGGACTTCGATTATGCAAATATACTATTGTATTGCATGACTCAACCCATAAATGCAGAGGTAAGCCTTGGTCATGCAACATCACCCTTGTTTCTCCCACAATGTTATGGTTCTTTCTATCAACCACCCCATTTTGTTGTGGGTTTTGGGGTAATGTCAATTCTGATTGAATTCCTTCTTTCACACAATTTTTTTAAAATTCATTCAACACATACTCACCTCCATTACTGCTCCTTAGAACCTTCATCTTATTGTTGGTTTCTTTCTCAACTAATGCCTTGAATTTGTTATATACCTAGGGGGGATAATATTGGGTACAAAGGGATGTACCCAAGCTAATAATGTAATAATGGGATGGGCCATACTAATAAATAAGGTGGTTAACCCATATCATGTAAGGGACCACAAGTAGTTAGTAATAATGTAATGGGCCCATAGTATTAGTTCGATGGTATGAGGGAAACATGGTAATGACCCATGGTATTGTATGTATGAGGTCTATATAGAGGCTAGAGACTCCACATAGAGAGAGGTCAAGGAATATTGTATGAATAGGCATATGGATTGTGGAGTGTTCTCCTTCCTTAAGGAGTGAATGTATGGTGTTGCCCTACCTTAAGGCTTTTGATAAATAAAGAAGAATTTCTATATATACTTCTATCTTATTATTTCTGGGTATATTTGCATTATCTTATATTTTCATATTAGATCTATAACAAGTGGTATCAGAGCACTTTCTTGGGCAAAAGTGGAGATTTTTTCTTTTTTGCAGGAACTTTTTGGGGCGGTGAGTTTGCATATTAGATCTATACGTTTCGGGGAAAAATATACAAAATATAATTGTATATTTATATTTTTTGTGAAAAAATACCCGATTTCAAAAAAAATCGGTCGAATCGGAGTCTGGATGAAGGAGATATCGCTGATTTAAAAATCAGTGGTGTTGCAGACAATTTTTTGGGGCAGCGAGTTTGTGGCGCAGATCTGAACATCTTGGTGCATGATCTTCAAAATCTAATTGCAGATCTGGATTCTTTGTGAAAAAATACCCAATTTCAAAAAAACAATCAGTCGAATCGGAGTCCAAATGAGGGAGATATCGCTGATTTAAAATCAGCTCTTTGTTTTTGCATAAATTTTGGTGACGACGGGAGAGTTGCAGCACACATCTGAAATTCCAATGCCTGGATCAAGATTTCTATCACATGGGTAGATGTAGAATGGTTGTTCCATTTCCAAAAATAGGTCATAATAGGGATTCTGAGCAATATTGATAGAATTGTGGCCATTTCAAATTTTCGCCAATTTTTTTCGTGATGGCGAGCCTAGATCAGAATTTGAGGGACTTGTATAAATCTGATGGCTCCCATCCATCCAAATGGCTAGCACAAATGGAGAAATATTTCCAATTGAATTACATGTATGATCATGTGACTTAGCTGAGTGTGGGAAAAATGTACTTGGACAATGAAAGATGGCAATGGTGGCAATGGCATCAAGGTGGCTATGGAAGGACCCTGACTTGGGACACATTCAAAAAATCTCTTATGGACCACTTTGACCATAAATCTAATCTTGTGGATAAGCTCACATAGACAGACACACAGCCTAGCAAAGATTTTATTTTTACAGGAAAGAAGGAAACCAAGAAACCTAAAGGGTTATTTTTTGCTGGTATCTCCTTATTGCATGTTCATGGATTGATTCAGAAAGAGAAGATCATTGTTTCTATAAATCCTATTTGCAAGCATAATTTTATCAATGTTAATTTGGCAAAAAAATTGCAAGTTCCAGCAAAACACATTAAAAATACACAGGTGGATGATGAGGATGTTCAAGTGTATAAGGATTTGAAGATTTCTATGGATAAGTATGTGTTGCATGGTGATTTTTATACTTCAGAGACGGATAAAATGGATGTTGTTTTGGGATACCCATGGATGGAATCGGTGGGTACTATAAATATTAATGTGTAGAAGAAATTCCTAAAGCTCTGGTATAAAAAGAAGAAAATTACATTACATGATATTTCCATTAATAAACAGGTAGAGTCCAAGGAGGCTAAAGTAGAAGATTTTCTAGGGACTGACATATCAGATGATGAGCCAGTGATGATCGATAATCAAACACAAACAGAGGCTAAATTAGAAAAGGTTATAGGAGCTATGGTTGAAGTAATATTGGAAAATAAGACACCACAACAGGCACCACAACATAACACTCAGGCTCCAGTAAGGGGTGAATTAAAGAAAAAGACACCACGGGTTAAAACTTAAACATATCATCACCCACATCACCCTGCAAGACAACAACCAACAAGATGGCAACCAATTAGCCACAAGAACAACAACCCCCGCAGGACAAATAGAGAGGAGCAAAGATCCACCTACTACACAACCACACAGAAGAGCTACCACAGTCAACTTCCATCTCAAGCGAGCGAGGCACCAGCAAGATCGAGGGTTCACCTTTGTCTTGGATGGCTAGATGCACATGCATGGTACCAGTGGACTATTCTTTTGAGTAGATCTTATTATTTGTGTTCTTCCCATGTTTCGGGGAAGAAACATGCTAAGGGGGATGGAATGTTATATACCTAGGGGGGATAATATGGGGTATAAATGGAGGTACCCAAGGTAATAAAGTAATAATGGGATGGGCCATAGTAATTAATAAGGTGGTTAACTCATATCATGTAAGGGACCACAAGTAGTTAGTAATAATGTAATGGGCCCATGGTATTTGTTCAATGGTATAAGGGAACGATGGTATTGACCCATGGTATTGTATGTATGAGGCCTATATAGAGGCTAGAGGCTCCACATCGAGAGAGGTCAAGGAATATTTTATGAACATGCATATGGCTTGTGGAATGTTCTCCTTCCTTAAGGAGTGAATGTATGGTGTTGCCCTGGACCTTAAGGGTTTTGATCAATAAAGAAGCATTTCTATCTATTTCTATCTTCTTATTTCTTGGGTTTATTTCTATTATCATATATTTCTGGGTTAGATCTATAACAAGTGGTATCAGAGCTCAAGAAAGTGCTACAAACTTGGAGAATGTTTCATCTTCTTTAACATGAAGAATATCTAACACCTCCATGAGAAGTCATTAATAAAAATGACAAAATATTTGTGTCTCGTAGTGGAGGCTGTAGAGAAAGGTCCACGAACATCAGAGTGGATCCTTGCTAGGTGTTGGGTGTGGGATCCCCCAAGGGCAGTTTTGGGGCTAAAAACCCATATTTTGGTCCAATTTTGTAATCCAAGTATAAAGACTCTGCATGTTGTGGTCACGGAGAGCGTAGGTGTTAAAGAGTCATAGGGTTGCTCGCCCTTATTTTGGTAATGTAATGTTGGCTGTAAAATATATACCCATGGTCCACAGACCATGGGATTGTATAAATAAAGCTAAACTCTAAGTAGTTTGATAGGAATGAATAATCATGAAGGATTGAGTCATAGTGTTAGAGAAGAAATCTAAGTTTGGGTCATAGCATAGGTAAAGGCTCTATAGCTGAGTGCATAGAGGCCTAGAAGTCCACAACTGAGTGTGCAGACCCCTGCAGTTGAGTGTGCAGGGTGGGTCGAGTCTGTAATTGTCTGAAATTATCAATAAAGAGAAGGATCATATAATTTCCGCGCCTTTCTTTCCTATTTATGCATCTATTATATTGGGTATGAATTTCACTTATATTCCTTATATGATATGTGAATGTATGTAAATGTGTTAGTTAAATGAACGCAATTAAGAACATTTGTTTACATGAAGCTAACTAAGATCGGTTAATAAGATAAGTAAGACACTTAGACTAGTTTGGGAGATATCGCAGTTCGCTTTCCTATCAGCACGAAAGTCCCTAAGCTGCAGGTTAGGGCTGCGCAAGAGCCAATTGTACCCTTCCGCGAAGGTACTGAAGAGTGGAACAGAGTGCTAAGCAACCTACGTGAAGGTAGGTATAGCCGGAATAAACCGACATCACATCCATCTTAAGGGTGCAGAAACTTGGTTCCAGCATCCCCCCATACTGCTTCGGGTGAGACTTTAGTCCACACTCCATGGGTTGATGCCAAAAGGGCCAGTAGTGTAGGGATTTGTTTGGATAACTAATGTTGAACCTGGGTCAGGCCCCCTCAAGCCAACACTAAGACTGCATGTGCTTTGTTGTCCCAGTCATGGAATGTGGATTTTGTGTACTTCCCCCATGTACATCCTTTGCATACATCTTGTTGCTCAATTTCTCCTTTACGGAGGCCAATGTTATTCGTTGTATAATATTCAAGGTTCCATGATGAAAATGGCCAAGTCTTTTGTGCCAAAGTTCACCAACATCGCGGTCCTGCACTTTCTCTGCCTTAGTGCTTAATGCAGCACAGTCTTCCACATCTAGCCTATAAAATTTCTTCATGCAAACCTTGATCTGCTTCACCTGTCCTGTGGCTATGTGTCTTAGGAATGATTTTCCTTTGCTAAAGATCACATCATAACCACAGTCTTCCAAAACTGCAACAAATATGAGATTTTTCTTTAGGCCTATAACAAACATGACATCCTTGAGCCTGAGAGGGTAGCCCGACTCCCTCTGAAAGGTGATTGTACCAATATTGTTGTGTTGTAACTTTCATCATCCCTTAGCTTAATGTGCATCTGGATATCTTTCTCCTCTAGGTCACTAAAAAAATCTCTACATCGTGTCATGTAGAACAATGCATCTGAGTCCAACTACCACACGCTCCCTATCACTGTGTTGGACATGCATGTGATAAGGGTAAATTCAAGCTCAAACTATGAAGCGAAGGATTCACTTGTTCCTCCTGCTATGGTATTCTTGCTTGCCTTTTTTTGTGAACACTTCGTGGCATAGTGCTCATATTCATGACAATGGAAGCATTTACTTTTTTACAAATCTTTCTTCTTTCCCCCTTGGCTAGATTCTCGTTTGGTTTGAGATTTCTTCCCTTTTCCCTTCTTTCCCATTCCAAATAATGCAAATTTTTCTTCATCATTTCCCCTAGATGAGGTTTCATCTCTGGTATCCCCCCTTATTTCCTCCTATACCAAACCATACCATAAGAGCTCCCAATTTGGTAGCTTCTCCCTCTTGTTCATTGAATCTTAGTAGCTATGCCAACTCTTGGGAAGGCCCAGAAGGGCTATGCTTACCAAGTCATCCTTTGAAATAGTGACAACAATTCCTACAAGCTCATCATGAACTTGTGTGAACCTCTTCGCATATTGCAAGATAAACTAATTCTTCTACATCTTGATATTTCAAATTTTATCCTTGAGCACTAGTTTCCTGTGCTCACTACTATTCTGTAACAGATATATCTTTGCCTACCACATTGCATAAGGATTTTATTTCCCATGGATATTGGTGACAATGTGGTCTCGCACTCTCTCCAATATTATTCTCCACACCTTGGCTACATCTTTCTTCCACTGAGCAAGGTTTTTGGCATCAGATTCCATTGGTTTTGCAACATCTCTCTTAATGTATTCTAACAATCCATTGTCATCAAATACCTCCTCCATGAAATGAAATTAGTGTTGCATTCCAAGGCATATTCTAGCCTCGACCCGTTGAAAGTCATATTCTCAACTCTTAAGAGATCCTACTACAATGAACTGCAAATTCGAACCTTGTGAGAAAAAAACTTCGAAATTCCTGCTCTAACATGAATTCTCCTATGATATTGTTGTCCCTTAAGAAACCAATTTCTTCGCTGTGTAGAAATTGTGCTTAAGACATTAATGTTTATTATTCTTGTCACTTATTTGTATGTATCCTCGAGTGAAGGACCTGAAGGGCCTGAATTTTAACCCTTAATATTTAGCTGATTTGAAAGTCTCAGGATGCCATGTGATTGTTGAATATAAATGTTGAGTAAAGAATGCTTTGAAAAGTTAGAGACAATATGTTGTTTTTCAAATAAACTATTATCTGTAACTTAGAAGAAATGTAGAAGTAGGAACTTTAAATATAGGAGCACTCTTTAAGGAATTTTAACTTCATTCACATAAGTAAACAAAGACCTGCAGCTTCATTACCATACTTAAAGAAAGGAAGACCCCTGATGACAGATAACAGAGAAATTACAAAATCATACCCAAAAATGTGTGGAAAACTCCTAATTCTTTCATTAATCGTCAATTTATCAAGAATGCAATAGCATAGCCTCTAGGATCTTCAAAATTCGAACGCTTTTTCTATAATTTTGCCTCTTTTTATACATCATTGGACAGTTGGTAAACACCAAAACTATCAAACTGCTTAACTATCTCCTACTATCTAAAGTAAAAGGCTTTACATAATATTACATTGGAGGGTAAAAGACACCTCATTCTTCTCAGGAAACAAGACAACAAGAAGTAACATCAATTAGAATACGATTGGTGATCGTTGCTCGTTGTTCGAATCTATGGCTCGAGTAGGTGGTCTGATGACAACTAAACTACTTTAACGCAGCAAAGTTGTATCTATAAAAAATTCTTGTGCATGGACCTATGGGTTATGGTCCCACGTATATATCGGAAGCATTCTAATTGGCAGAATCACAAAGAAACCCGACCAATCACTGTTGATCCTTCCTTAAACGTTTATGGCCGGAACCAAAGCAATTAAGACTCTGGTTCATAACCTTATCGCGTCTATATTTTCCACAAACCTTTATCTTCCCCACGAAACCGAAAGGAAAAAAAAATACAGTTCATAGACTTCTCAAGTCCGAAATTTATAATAAAACCTGTGCACTTTTTGACGCGATATCCGTTAGATCTCATCCCTTCTTGATGAGCGGCTGTGATCGATCTGGACTTCAACGGATTAAATCACATTCCATAAACCATCACGTATGTTTTCTAGATTAAACCTTGTCCTTGTTAACCACACGATTACTGTCGGACCTGAATCCTTCAAGTGGACGGCCCCGATTAACTGAGGTTTTCACTCAGTTTTATAATTTCTCACGTTAAATTTTGGATTTTTCCTTCTCGCTTGTTAGCACACGATTACCGTTAGATCTGTTGTCTTTCGATCGAATGGCTCAAATCTTCTCCTAGGTTTCTCACATTCGAAAGCCATCAATAATATAAAACAAATCACTTCTTTCGGACTTCCACATTCTCTTTTAATTCTATTAGAACATAATATTTGATTTATTTATTTTTTGCGATAAAATTGAAAACGAAATTTAAATGACAATGGATGCTACAACATATACCATTTAGAAATTATGGTATATATTTTCAACTCCTCACGATTTTTTTCAAAAATCACAAGACACAAACCTACTCTACTACTCTGTGGAAGTTAGTTCACAATTTAAAACAAAATTGTTAGACATGCAACAAGAAATAAAGCACATGCACACAATATTTTCCATGGGGAAACAAATCTATTAAAAACCCCAATTCCTTCTTGCATTAATCTTATGAATATAGATATATTACAATTTCTTTCCTCAACTAAGCACAATGTGCAAGTGAATGGCTTATCTCTATGCTCACTAAGAATCTCTGACCCAAACTTATTCAATTTTTACCTTTGCTTGAGCCCTTATTTCCTTGTGCAATTCCTTGAGAAATTAGCCCCCATTATTTAAGAAATATTCCAAAATGGATTGTGCAATTCCTAAGGTTGATCATATGACTGCATGCAACACTTGTACACTCAAGACTAGTCTGCAGTTGATGTTACACTAACTTGGAATCTCTACCACAGATGGGGAACTCAAATTCTTTGCATGCACTAGCTATTTTGGACTGACTAATCAGTTAACTAGATGATCATTAAGTTTGACTGAAGTCCCACTCCACGACTAACCTTCCACTAGTTCCTCCAACAATTAGAACTAGTTTAACTGAAAACAACTTGAGATAAGTGACTTTGATTGCTACAAATTAGCAATCACACATCCTTAACTGAACTCTAACTCCACCAACTCGAATTTACTGAGTAGACTCGGTGACACAAGCCATGTCATACAAGTTAATTTCATCCAAGTTGTCTGTTGATGTGGAAATTCAAATTTTCTGAATTTAATCAAGGCAAAATCAAATTGAGAATTTCTTGCTGCAGTTTTCAACAATCCTTCAAGTGAATCTAATTCATGTTAACAATGATAGTTAGGAGTTCCAGCACAACAATGTGTTGATAATAACAACCAACGGATAGAAGTAGCGTTCAAAACAAATAAAACAATCAAAAACACATATTAAAACGCAATTGATGGAGACCCTGAAAATTAATCCAATTATGTTATTGCCTATCCATGTTCATTGGAAGTGCATCCATCGCTCCTCTCATGAAGCACACCTTTATTATTGGTCTCCATCGTCCTAAATCCCAACATTTTTTGTCGGCCTCCATCGCTCTACTTCATGAAGAACCCATCAATAGTGTAAAGATGAACCCCTAATCCTTTACCTTTACCTTTTTTACTTGCGCATCATTTTGAAAATTTTAAAACAAAAGATTTCTTTTGTCTTAAAAAATTGTCTTCAAAGCCCCCTCCATGTAGTAGTTCTAAATGCAACGAAAGACAAGTTGTCTCTAATCGCATCAGTAGAGATCAAAGGGATGAAACAGGAATTGATGTGTGAGAAATATTGCGAGGAAAAGTTGTTGCTTTCTTCAGAGTCGACTACCCCCACAAAACAAAGATCCCAAGAAATCATTGCCTTTATATAAGATAACATGAATGGAAAGTGAAATAACAACCTTGGTATAGGCGTGAGACACTAGTATCCTGCAAGCTCGCAAACTTAGGGCGCACTGTCAATCAATTTTGTAGTTGTTAGATAATATTTTCTTAAATTGATATGTTTTTGTCTTAATTTTTTGCCTTAATTGTTAATTGTCTTAAATGAGTTTTGTAAGTGACCATTGTCTTAAATATAAAGTATTGTCTTTCAAAAAAAATTGTCTCAAATTGTTTTTGTCTTAAATATAAAGTATTGTCTTAAAATAATTTTGTGTCAAACTATTTTTGTCTTATATATAAAGTTTTATCTTAAAATATTGTTGTCTCTAAGTGTTTTTATCTTCAAATATTTTTGTGTTAAACTATTTTGTCTTAAATATAAAGTTTTGTCGTAAACAAATTTTGTCTTAAATATAAAGTTTTGTCTTAAAATATTTTTGTCTCAAATTTGATATTAAAAGTTTAATATAAAATAACTAAAAGAAAAAGTAATTTTTTAAGACAAAATATTTTTTTTTGTCTTAAAAAATGTCTTAAAAGTACCCTTGGTGTAGTAGTGCCTCATGGGCTTCTCTGTTATGTTATCACCAAAGCTTCTATGTGATTATAACCTAGCAACCCTTATGGTTTTTTTAGTTATACTATCAACAAATATTCTTAGTGATTATGAGTCAGCAAGCCTCATGGGTTTCTGAGTTAAGCTATCAATCATGCTTCCCTCTCCTTCAATTTTCTAAGTCCCATTATTCTTGTCAACCCCTATTGCAATTCAGTTTTTCTTACCACCCAATAGCCTTATGGCCTCCCTATCTTTTTCTTGTTCCTTTTCTTTTCTTATTATTGTGCGTATGAATCTCAAATGGTTGTCCTTTTTTTCCATGGGATCCTCTCAACCTCCTCTTTTTTCCACAAGAGACTCCCAAAACATTCAATCATTGGTCGTGGTTCTAACTCACTTTGCCTCTTCTCTTCGTTAGCTTCCACTTACTCATCGTGGTTCTAATTAACTATGCCTCCTCTTCTCTTCAAGATCCTTCCCGAATTGCACTTACTCATCATAGTTTTAACTGACTTCACCTCCTCTTTTCTTCTTTGTTTCAACAAATGAAATTGTTTGTCTCCTTGTGTGGGCTATGGAGGGAGACTAGTGCTTTGGAACAAACAATTCATTCATAGATTCTTCTCCCAATAGGAACATGAGCATGACATATCAAGAAGCTCATGATGCACATTTATAACTCCAAGTCCCTTAAGCAAGATCCCTTTCTCAAACTTTGAAATACATGCCCCTTTCCCTTAGCCATTTTTTAATTTATGGTTACATAGTTACAAGATAATGTTTATAAGGGGAATTAACCCATAAGGAATGTCACACCATTTTTCTCACATTTGGTAGTGGCAGTGGATGAGCTATAGCATTTGGAGGTGGTGAGTACAACATGTTTCATCTATTGAATTCAATTCACTATTTTTTTTTAAGAAGGTCGAATAATTTTGTATTATAAAAAGTAAAAAGAGGATTGAGTCCTATTACATTTCGAGTGTGAAAGGCCTTTTGTGGAGGCACAAAAGGGGAGCACATTCCCTACCTCGACATAAGAAACCTTGTTTCTAAAATGTTGGGAAAGAAAATACCCATATTGCCGAACAAAATGACCAAGAAGCAAGCAAAATTTGCAGTGAATTTGAGGAAGGAGACAAGGATTTCACCAAACATGATTTACAGATTCCCGAGGATAACGACCCTTATATCTTGAGGAAGCTTCACCCTGTTTGCTTTGGTTCAGAGAGTTTATATAATCAACTGCATCTTCAATATGCTTACACTTATCCTTCAGCGCTTCAATCTCGGCTCTCTGGTTCTTGATTTCAGTTTGTTTGTATTTATTCACACTCTTCATCTTAGAATGAAGGTCATTGAGTATTTGAATGAAGTGACCAATCATGAAACGATTGGCACGACACAGAGCGCAACTATGATTTTTCTCCTCTTTTTCTAAAGGATTACAAGACATCTTGAATGGCTTGTCAATTGAGTTACTCTTCTAATCTCTAACCTTATGCTATGAGCTTCTGAGCTTGTTGGAGTGATAGCCGATGTTGAAAGCTATTGGGGTCTGTTTATGAAAGATGGGTATACGACAGGAGAGAGTCTCGAGCCTGTTGGACTGGGACTTCCAAGAGGAAGGAAAGTTGAGAGAGCTGGAGAGGTCTGGGAAGAGCGACGAGTGACCATACATAGAAGTTCCTCTGAAATTATGAAACGGACCAAGAACGGAGTTGAGAAGGAATATAGCGGGATACGGAGTAGGAAGAGCACATTGGATGATAAAAAAAGGAATAGAGCTTATTTTCAACAGAGAATGATTCTGATCAAAGGGGTTAGTATCAATGGCCTTAGAAGGCAAGATTAGAGGCCAAAAGAGGAGAGATAGAGCCTTAAAAAGCAGGAACCTATACACTCTTAAAACAATGGTGAGTCTGCAGGAAGAATTGGCTTGCAACACAGGACTAATTCTATAAATGACTTGCTTACCTCTACTCGGTCCCTGCATGTCGAGATTGCTACAGAGAATGCTAATCACTATTATCTCACCTCCCTTTTGAGCCTGATGCTCTCTCCCTCCAGTTGCACAATGAAGATTCTGATGGAGGTTCCTGAACTTGGGATGCTTTTTATAGGCTTGATTTATCTTACTAGACTCGTGATTCTTCTATGCTTTCTCAAGATTAATCCCCTTAAAACCGTGCTTGCCCGAATTTCTGTTCAAATCAGTAAGGGCGGTACCGTGATTAATATGACCTATATAAGCTATATTCTGATCCTAGAGGTGGTTTCTTTTCTGGAGCATATCACAAAGCCTCTGATTCTTCATAATGAGGATATTCCTCTCTGCACGAGAAGGATTGGCTGAGATATTCCTGCCAGACAAGTACAATAGGATCTCCTGCTGCTTATTCATATGAGGGAGCTTTGCTTCTTCCGAGTTGATGTGTTTATCTGTGCTTTGGACCTTAGACCAATCCTCTTGAAAAGGAAAATTAAGGGATTGCTTTTTCATAAGTATCTTAGATTTCTTTCACTTTCCCAACCCTTTGATCCATTGCCTTGTTCACGAGTGAATCAGCGTTTTGATTGTGGTTCCTTAGAACATGTTTAAAAACAACATTTCCCATAATTTTTAAGTTGTCCAAAATTCTTTCCTTGATTTTATTTAATACTTGATTTTTAAAGTCTCTCCCCGCTTCCATTGCAGCAATTATAATCGTTGAGTCTCCAATTATGATTAGATCTTTACCCTGAAGTCCTTTGAGAATATTGGTGCCCATAAGCAAACTGTAGGCCTTCGCCCCATTTTTTGTGATAGTCCCAAGCCCCCATTCATAAGTAGCAATTGTCTCACCATTTAGATCAATTATTAACCTACCTTCCCCTACTCTTCCAGGGTTATTCTTAGAGGCTCCATCAAAGAAAAGAGTGTAATTTCTTTGATTTTTGGTATAATCCTCTATCTCTTTTTCATTTCCACGAAGTTTCCATTCTCTATTTTTCCCTCCTATCTTCTTTAAAATTTGTATCTTAGTTGAGCCTTCCATGAGAGCTTTGTTATACCAAACCTTTTATTCTTTCTTCCAGCTTTTTTGATCCATGATTGGCACACCATTTGCACTAATCATCTCTGAAAATTTCCCACAAGTTTTGGCTAAAATGGACTCAAAATTTGGCTTTTGGCCTTTAAAAATGCACTTATTCCTAGCTAACCAAATTTGCCAACAAAGAGTGAAAAGAAGGCACTTCTAGATTCGAATTATGGCAGGTTTTTTTCTTGACATATGGATAGCTTTGCACCCAACTTTTGTTTAAGGTTATCAACTGCTCAGTTGTGTCAATGTTTATTTCAAGAGGACTGATGAGTTTCTTACAACAATGTTTTGCAATAGTGAAATTGAAGAAGAAATGTTGAATGCTTTCTTCATATTTTTGACATAAGACACAAATAGAGGGGCCATGGAAACCCTTCTTCCTTAAGTTTTCCGCCGTAAGGATCTTTCCTTTTAGAAGAGTCCAGGTGAAAAAGTTAATTTTGGGGAGGCATTCATTCTTCCAAACAACTGACCAAAGATTCCAGTTTTCGTGATTGCTATGATTTTAGAGAAAATCGTAGCCTGATTTAAATGTGAAGTTGCCTCCACTTGGGTCCCATATATAGTTGTCCTGACTCCTTTTATTTATGGGAGTAGCTCCTACAAGAAGAAGCTTCAAATCTTCCCACTAATTTTTCAGTCTATTGGAAGAGACTGAATTCTCCAAGCAATCCATCTTTGTTACCAGTCAGAGATGGAATATAAAGAGGTTGTGCCTTTCTCATCCCCCCACTCTTTCATACCTCTTAAATTTTGATGTTGGTTCTAGGGTGCTGCTCCCATTAATCTGTCGTTCCAAGTAGAGGTGTCTTTCCCATTCCCCGGATTCTTAGAGAGATGGTCTCTAATTTGAGGAATAATTTTCTTGATGAGTTTCCAAATTTGGGTGTAGGGGTGGTCTGGAATAATTTCCGTAAGCATCTTTGACCACTGACAATTAACATATTTCCTTGAGAGAGCATCGCCCCACCATTGATCCTTCCCATTTGGCATTCACCACACAAGCTTCATACCAAGGGCCTTGTTTGTCAAACCTGGAATCCTGATAGATATGCCTCCTTTTTCGAAAGGGAGAGTCACTTGATCCCATCGAACAAGACTGAATTTTTTTTAATCTTGTTTTCCTCCTTGCCAAAGGAAGCCTCTAGTGATAAGCTCCATTTGCTTGTGAATGCTTGTCGGGGCCAAAATTAAAACATATTGATAAATAGGCAAGGCTGAGAGGAGAGTTTTAATTAAAATTGTTCTCCCTGCTAGATTTAGCCACGTCATCCACCAACTTTGTATCTTCCCCCTCATTTTTTCAATTTGTTTGTTCCAGACCTCTATCTTAACCATTTGTTTTGTCAGTGGTAAACCAAGATAAATAAAATGACACCATTTTAACTAAACCGAGATATCCATAATTTGAGAGATCCTCTGCATTATATTTATTGGCACATTCCAAGTATAAATTCTGCATTTTTTATTATTTAGAAGGCCTTTTGAGACATCGATGAAATCATCAAGAACTTTTTTGAACCACTTGGCTATGATATTAGAGGCTCCCCCAATGAGAAAAGTAACATCAGCAAAGAGCGAGTGGTTTATTTCTTTAACCCTGCGGGCTATTCTAATGCCAGTAATTTTCCTTTTTTCTCTTTGACTTTCTATCTGAATACTCAGTGTTTCCGCCATGAAGATAAAGAGGAATGGGGAAAGCGGGCACCCTTGCCTCAAACCTCTAGTGCTTCAAAAATATCTGCTTGGCCTACCATTGATCAACGGCGCAATCCAAGGATTGGAAATACAAGCCATAACAATATCAATGAACTTGGGATAGATGTCGAACTTTTGAAGAGTGGCAGCAAGGAAATTAAGGTTCACTCTGTCGAAAGCATTGGCCATGTCCAGCTTTATAACCATGCATTTTTCCTTACTTTGGATGCTGCTATGGATGACTTCCTGAACCAAGATTACATTGTCAGTTATCTGTCTTTTTGGGACAAAGCCGCCTTGGTTTTCTGAAATGATACTAAGCAGCATTTTTAGTCTATTTTCCAATATTTTGTGATGATTTTGTAAGAGGAATTGCATAAAGATATTGGCCTATATCTATCAAAAGAAATCAAATTTGGTTCTTTCGAGATGAGAGCCAAATGGGAAGCTTTGGTGTTTTCTCCCACTTTATTTTTTTTTTAAGTGTTTTTGATCATCCTTACTAATTCTTTTTTTATTGAAGCCTAATGGTTCTTGTAGAAAGCTATGGTGAACCCATCCAGTCTAGGAGCCTTTTCTGGGGGCATGCTCCAAATTACCTCTCTAATTTCCTCCTCTGTGACCTCTTTTTCTAGCTCTCTGTTTTGCTGATCATTAATTTTGCTGTTGATTTGATGAAGTAACTCTTTGTTGTCCACTTGTTGATCCCCTGCTGAAAGGAGGTTTTTGTAATAATTATGAGCTACCTTTTTATTTTCTCCATTTCGTTGATTTCTCGTCCTTCCACTTGAATTTTATCAATTTGGTTGCCAACTCTTCTTATCTTTAAATTGTTGTGAAAAAAGCAGTGTTTTTATCCACCACTTTAAGCCATAAGCATCTTGACTTTTGCCTAATTTCCTCCTCCTCTTACCTGTTTTGCTTGTAAAGATCCAAAAAGATTTATTTTTCAAAAGCATGCTCTTGCTCGATCTCTTATAGATTTTCTTTCTCCTTGCTCCAATTTTCAAGTTTCTTTTGCAGCTCTATTTTTTTTTTTTTTTCCTTGAAAATGTTTCCTCTTGCCCAAGCTTTTAGATCTGATCTTAACATTTTTAATTTAGTTTCCCATACGTAATGGGGGGCGCCTAAAACAGAGGTTTCCGAGCTTTCTTTTACTAGCTTCCCAAAATCTTCCTTGCTATCCCAGAGTTTGTTGTATTTGAAAGGAAACGGATCGAGGTTCTCAAGCCTATCCAAAATCAGCACCACAACATTATGGTTAGAGGCAGAAGCGTGCACTATTTTTCTTTTGATGGTTGGGAAGGATGCTATTATATTCTCTTGAATCAAAATTCTATCTAGCCTTTCCTTTATATTATGTGCTCTCGTTTTTTTATTACTCCAGGTAAATCTTCCATAGCTTGGTGGAATGTCAAAAAGTTTGTGCACTTCTATGATGTCTTCCAGGGCTGCTTTTAAGGGATCACTAAAGTAATTACCTCCGAGCTTCTCATCTATATGTCAAATCAAATTTAAATCTCCTCCTATAACTAGATTTCTCCTTTGACCTTCTTATGCTTCTTCTTTTACTAATTCCGAGCACATAGCTTTATCTCTGTAGTGGTTTGGAGAGTATATGTTTATAATAGTATACTCTTCATTCGTATTCTTATTTTTTAGATCTGTCCTAGCTCAATAATTGTTGAGCTTTTGATTAACGAGTTCCCATTTCCATTTGTTCCACCATGTGTAGATACCGCTTGATACTCCAATGGAGTCCATAGTTGTTCCTTAAAAAAAAATATTGAGTCTTAATCAATTTTTGAACCTCTTAGTTGCTAACGTTGGTCTCTTGGATCATAAAAATGTCTGGATGTTCGTGTTTTATTATGTCTTGTGTTGCGTTAGTTTTGAGAGAAGAGCCAAGACCCCTTCTATTCCAAGAGACCATAATCATTATTTACTCGATTTGTGGTGACTTACTCTTTTCCTTTTGCTAATATTTTGCCCACTTCCTTTTTGTTTTCCGAGGAAGGAATCCATTGGTTGTTGAGTGTCGATGGCCATTTCCTTTGGTGTTGCTTCGTCTCTTATTTCTTTGTTGGATTTCTTTCCTACTTTTTTCAGTTGATCCCACACATGGGTGCTTTCTTTGACTTTGTTTCTTGTTAGAATTTGATCAATGGTGGGTGGGGGGAGAGGATAAGCTCTGGGTGGGAGAAGAGATGATGGCTAATGCATTGACTTGGGTAGGGGAACGAGGGGATGGCAAGTCTTCCCCCAATATTTCAAATGGATTTGAGGTCGGGTTTATTAGAGGGTCCTCGATGATAGGAGGGATATAAGTTGAAGCTAGGGTTTCGAGGGGATGAGAGGGGTTCGAAACAACTTGTTTATTATGGAGCTTCTTTCGTTTTACTTGTTCCCAAGTATATTCTTGTTTCTCAACATTCTCAGAATTCTCTACTTCTTTTAATTTACTACACCTATTTGCAAAATGACAGTATTCATAGCATACCTTGCATTTGAAAGGGATTTTCTCATAGTCCAGCTACTCGACGTGAGTCCATTGGTCCACCTTTATTTTTATTGCC
>APFE031593782.1:7017-18707 GCA_000404065.3 Pinus taeda
ATACAAGTAAACAAATTCAATCATAAACTCCCAAATGGATAACTAGCACTACTTTTTCTCAAGAATGGATGGGGATCCTCATACTTGTTTTTCTTAGATGATGTAGCCACCATTTCCAAACCAACATTGGCCTCTCTTTCTAAATATTTCCTCTTAGATGCATTCACTCCTAAACACACTCCAATTGCACAAGATGGTATGCCACAACTAATGTGCTTTAACACAAAAATAGGTGCTCTTGAATTGAGTGTTACAAAAGTGGCATTTCTAAAGAGCATTGCCTCCTCCCTTTAACTTATTGGTTAGCCCTTGATCTCTTGTAATATACTTCCACAAGGGATATTTACTTTCTTGAACCTATTGTTTTGCTAAATTGATGTTTCTCTCAATATTTAAAGTTGTTGTTGCAACCCCACTTCCTATAAATGGAACACTCGGAAACCCTTCCTCTCCTTTGTTAGTATTGAATTAATTCAAAACTCCTTATTATCAAATTTTAACCAATTTTGTAACCAAGACATTGTGGTATTTTCCGGTACTCCATTTTGTTCTAACTCGTATGGTGGCAAACAACAAGCTATCCTTCTGACCAAAAAATTGAATCAACACAAAACACGGAACCCTTTCTTCTTTATAAAGCATACCTCAAATTATATGCATGTGTATTGAATGCTTCCACCAAAGCAGGTCGAGATGGTTCGTACCCGAATTATAGGTCATAGGCCAAACCTCCTTTGATGCACAATGATCACCAAGTAGTCGGAGGCCCGACTTTGTTTCTAGCTAACTAGTTGACAGGGTCCTGTCGGAGTCAGAATGCCTGCAAGCTTGATTTTTATTATTGTTGGATCACAATGGCCTACACAAGTAATCTACTCGACAAGTATCTTATTGTAGGCCATCACCTCTTCACTTTTCAACCACAGGTTCTTCTGAACCCTTCGCCTTCGCAATTCCTCTCTGAGGTGCAACGAAACTAATTTTGGAAATTTCTTGGCCACACTATGACTCACCCCTCTTTCTTTTTCTCATATGTCACTCCTTCGAGCTCTCACTAAATCTTGACACGGCATTCCTCCATGAGAGTTACGTGGTCCCTCACATTCTATTGGGGATGCTAGGCATATACGTAGCACGATGTAATTTCGATACCCTAGACTCTATTCCTTTAATAAAGTCAACACATGCTTGATAAAATGATAAGTGAGGAATATTTGGTTGTAAGCACCTCATTTATTTTTAATAACTATATACAAAGGCCGAACGAGTACCCACTCAATCCTTTCTTTCAAAGTCCTTCAATCACATATAATTACCGATATGAAATTAAGGAATCATTTTACCAAAGCTCCAAACTAACATGACTATATTTTACATAGAGATAATGCAGAGAATCGTACACAAATGACAAAGAGGAGAATCTAAACTCACAATCCTTCATTAACCAGAAACGATATGTACATAAAAGCTTATGGATCCCCTGTCCTACATGCACATCTTTATTTCCAATAATATTAATTTAAAAATAATATCTTTACACAAAAAGAGAAATTTGACATTTGTCCAACACTGCCTACCTTAAACTAGACATTTGTCAATATTCACAAAATCCCACTTGGCCCCAAATGTCAACTCCCCAAGATATCCTAACAACCTAATCATCTAGATTCCTACATAATCATGACACTTGGATCTACAATTAAAATGCCCCTAATTTCTAGTTTATAAAAATAAATTGGAGAAAATAAGACGTGCATCTAGAATTCGCAGGACCCTCTTGGGATCTTACACAGATTAAATTTTCCTAGGGTGATGCTCCTACATCAAACTCCCCAGGTGAAAAAAGTTGACCTCCTGGTCAATATAATAAATCCTCTAGGGTCCCAAACAAAATGTTGTTGTTTTCTATATGCCCAATTATGTCGTTTCTCTAGTCCTAACTTCATTCTGCCAAGATCCCAAGTTCGATTTTGTTGCACTCCAACTACTTTGCTAAGGCAATCTTGCACAATTAGCTTAATGTTGGTTGTCCTTCTCCTTCCATAATCTTATATTTTATTTTGTGGTTGTTTCACCTTGTCATGTGGTTGTAGTCTTCCATAATCAACCAAGTGCTGAAATTAATTGATCTTTTCTCATCATTATATTGTTCCCCAAGTATTTGTTTCATCAGCATCATCATTTCCTCAACTTCCATGTCTAATCTACACTCTTGTTGGTACATGTTGCTCCTTCCTTTCTGATCCATAATTCTAGTACTAATCATCCCCACTGATATATTCAAGGGCTCATTCTCCATTTCATCATATGGCTTCCATTTTTTTGCATCCCCATAACGGTGAATAGAATGTCGAATCCCAAATAGGTGGAAATTTTCTATCACTGTTTAATGTCTTATAATTCTTGGCTGCAAATAAAAGAAATTTTCGTAAGATAAACTAATCCCATTGATATTCTCCTCTCCTTCTTCTCTTGGCAACATTCTCTACCTCCTTTCCAAAATCCCAACATTCCTTTCATCATGTTCTTTTTCCAAAAACTTCACAATGGTTGGGCACCATTGTGTGGTTTCTTTTTCCATGCAGCTTTTAAGAACTGCAAATTTGTCTTCAAAAAGCTTTATACTTTCATGTACTTTCCCTGTCAAAACTTTGGTCACAATATCCTTCAACCAACTCAAGACTTCCCAGAGGTCTTTATCCTTAACAAGCCAATTTCAGTCTCTTTGGAATAAATTTTCTTGTTCTTCGTTCTTCTGGACACTCTTTTCAACCTTAGGTACTATGAAATCTGCATTTACATAAAACACATCAGCTTTAAACACATGAGTCCTTCCAGCCACTTTTGTTGCTCTATTCAACAATTTTTTTCTCCTGGTGATGTTTATGACACATGGTTGTCTCATCCTCCCCTATGATAGATTCCAATTCCCTTCTTCCTTCAATGTCTTGGGAAGGATGTCCTTCCTCATTATTCTTAAAACTTGAATCCACATACAATCTATTAGATTTAAAAATGAAAGAATTTCTTGCCTCATTTAATATCTTTGCACCCAAATTCCCATGTTGATTTGAATTTTCTCCTTGATTTGGTCTCTGCTCACGGTCTTCTCTTTGTTGGAGGGTTGCAAACCCTTTATCCAACTCTTGTTGTCCCCATATTTCAGCTACCTTTTCTTCCAACTTATGCTTAGCACGCTATATGCATACCTTCAAGCCAGTCATCCTTCTCCGAGGGAATTAAATTCCTCATACAAGTCAGAAAAATTAATTTAAATTAAACTTGCAGTCTCATCCTCTGTCATCCATTCTCCTTCATCAAATTCTGACTTCATTTCTTCCAGAAACTCAATTTATGCATCATGCTCCATAATCTCTTCACTTAAATTGCATCCAATATCCATCTCGTACAATTGTAGAGATGTCCCTCTTGGAACTATATTGTTGCCTCTATCTCCTAAAGGAAACTTTATATCCTCCCCTTCTTTTATGACAATTTGGAATGATTGTCTTCCTTCATGGTATTCATAACTTGCACATGCATGAAACGTATCAGTTTCAAAAACGTGAGGTTTTGAGCCTAATAATGTAAACTTTGAAATGGGAACTATAAACTAAAAACGAAAAATCTAGCCAAAAACCCCCAAAAAAACATGAAAACAGTGCTAAAAACGAAAAGTGTGTATACTGGAACAATGTTTTTTTTAGGGGTAATTTTCAACATATTTAAAAAATGGCAGTAAAACCAACTTTTTTGTGCAAAAAACAGTTGATTTTTAGAGAAAAAAACACACTAATGTTTTTGTTAGAATAACATTTTTCTTTCCTAGGTATAGTTTCAACATTTTTTAGTAATGACGATAAAGATAAAATAATGGGATCTGAAACACATTAAAATTCTATCAGTTTTCATCCATGTTATTAAAAATATAATAACATGACATTAAATATCGCTAAAATTCTAATTGTTTTCAACCATAACATTAAAGGTACAAAAACAATTGGAAATTTTTCAACCATAAAATTAAAAAACCATGACATTGTGAACAAATTACATGACTAAATGAATCAAAATGTCATTACTTTTAGATTGAATGAAACATAAATTATATCTCTAAGTTATTGTTGCATTGTAGATATTCTAAACAATAAAAATCATCATAATTAAAACATATAATCTAACAAACATAAAAATGACTCATAACTTCATTTAACACCATATGGAAATCAAAAAAATTATTTCGAGATACAATGCAAACATTAGCTATATAAATTGTCTTAGACTTCAAAATCACTCATATTTTCTTGCACACCATCAGAATTCACATCTTCAGATGAATGACTGGATGCAGATGAGATGTTACATATTCTTCTCTTTCATGAACTAGTGCCCCATCTAAGTCCACATGCATGCCCACCATTTCAGGTTTCAAAATTCTTCTAGATCTACGACTGGTTTCAACAGACTCCCATCTCAACATTATTCCTTTTGGTAACAACCTCTTCAAAATATCTATCGTCTTGAAGCGAAGATTTCCTCTCTTTGTTAAATTGAAGTCATAAAAAAGTATGTCAACATCCTCCAATTTTAAGAGGTTTGTGCGGCGACAATTTATATTTGTACCCTTTTTTTTTTCTTTTTCCGCCAATTTTTTATCAATTACCATCTTTGGTTTATACACACCATTGAATGGGTGTGTATTTGTGGCATACCAATGTACTTCAACACCTGCAACATCTTCATTTTCTGTAATGACCTTTATAACCTTAGCAACCCAGAATGGATAACCATTGGGATCTCCATCTACTAGCGTTGCGATCATGCAACCCTCCTTAATATCATGTATTGAAACCCTATAAAGGTCTTTCATGGCTTCACGTTGTGCACGAGATCTTCTGGAACCAATATACATTTCTCTTTCCTCTACTTGTGAAGAATTAATAATACCTTGAGATTGTTGCTTTTCAACAATGTTTCTTTCCTCGTGTTCTGATCTGGAATTTCTCCAGGACAAAGAATGAAAGGTATTACAGAGTCATGTGCATGGATGTGCCTATGTTACTTATGCAACGAATCGATAAGATTGCTAGAATACATAGACACTGAGGCAATTAGATAAAACATAACAGTCAAACATGTAAACAAAACAAGTTTAATAAAGAGTTCACCCAATGCTCCTGGGCCACATCTCCTAGTCTAGCCTTTCAGTGGTGGCCTCTCTATTATGTTTTCAAGCAGATTTTTTACAACAGTGAGCTCAATTCGAGACTCACTAATAGAATGAAATCAATAGGAATGGAGTGCACAGACTCTTCTTACTGAAACTCGACCTCTGAGGGTCACAGTAGTATGACAGGCCTATACCGAGGAGCTTGCTTGAACCTCTCAAGCCCTCAATGGAGTACACAGACTCTCTAACTCTCTCTAGCTCTGTCTGGTTCGATGTTGCCTTCAGGTCAGCTCGGCTTCTACTCTCTGTTCTCTGCTATTAGCTTCTTGTGTCTCTGTGTGTGCTTCTCCTCTACTTCTGTCAGTTCATGGCTTTAAAGCAAGTCTGTTCTTTGACTTCTCGTTTCTGCCTCCCGGCCTTCAAGTTTCCTTTCCTCTGTCTGTTCGCATTCCTCTGCTCTACGTCATCATCACTGGGTAATGCCTCGTAGGGAGGCGGCCACCTGTTTGCTAACGAATTGGGTGTCAGATTCCCTGAATCATATTCGAATGGCTGTTAAATCTGTTTGCTTCAAGATCGCCTGCGAACATGAATCGTTTGCCAAATCATCATCCACGTCAGATGTCAAATCCCTTGTCATCTTGCTTTTTGAACTATCAAATCTAGTTAGTCATCGTGACGCATCTCCGTCGTCAATCTAGACCCTCGAGATCCTACGGTCGTCCTTCATATCGAGCAGACAAAACGCATGGTGTTTACCCATCCGATGCGGCTGGTTTTCTCTCTCTTCTGCTAGACGCATGTCGCTCGATGTGTGGCATCGGGCGGGACTCAGTCAAAACTGCTTACCGCCTCGAAGCCTTCCGATATCTTGTTGGTTTTGGGGAATCCCGTGCAACGAAACTGAAACAATTACTTTTCCAAATTTTATAGAGTTTTCGAGTCTGGGCGTTCGAGGCTTTCCTTCACTGAGGGGGACGCCCTACGATACGAGAATCCACCTTTGTTTCTCGAATTAGCCTCCAGTTTTGCCAGTTTTGTGCCATTGCGCTTTACCATAGGCCAAAGGTCTGTGTGCTCAACCGAGGGTCCTCATTGCTCCGCTTTGGCCACAACTGCAACTGTTACGAGGATTTCTTCTGATAGCTTTGACTTTTCTAAGACTTGAATCTTTTAGCATAATTTGAAACAGTCATGAAGACTTAGAGAGTTTTAGGATCCAATTCGAATCATGTTCATTTGACACATTTTGTGGACAAATAAATGGATTTTTCAAAAGTATATCTTCATTTGTTGTTCTTGAAATGATATCACTTTAATTATTGAAAAAAGACTCCCACCAAAATGAATCAACAATATCAAAGTACTCATATGTCTATCTAATACATTTTTTAATTTCTTCTAGGCAATCGGAATAATTTATATCTATATTCTTCCTGCGTGCATTATGAACTTCAATAACTGATTGTAATAACAATATATTTTACGCAAATATTGGATGATCTGGAATGAACTTCAAAAATTCCAAACTTGATGATGATGCCCATTCTGCAGTAGCTGAATACTTCTTACCCCATATTGTGTTTTCCCATCAATTTTTTTGATACGAAATTGATGTTGGAAACTAATGTCATTAAGTTGTTCAATGAATTTGTCCTCACCATGTGATCCCAGAATAAACCTTCGCATGTCAACAGTTTCTTCCAAGGCATCAAAAATTGGCTCTGGCATGTATGATTTCTTTATACATTCAATTAATGATGGCAAGCTCCCAATTTCCTTCCTCCTCAATGTGACTGAAAAATGACTGAACATCTGATCAATATGGTCATGAGTGTGCCCAACAAGAAGGAAACCAACCTTTACCTTCTAAAAAATTCTCAATTCAACAAGCATGTTTAGATATCAAAAAATAATCTGATTTTTGTTTTCATGACAAGTGTTGTCCAATTGTAGATACAAAACTTCGGGAAGATTATCAGGCCAATGAGAAAGCACATCATGAATTATGGTTATTGTCATATTTGTGTCATTATGAATATTTGGAGTTGTGAAGTATACACTGGGCAACATTTTCTCATTAAAGACCATACAACCGACCAAGTGATACTGAATAAAAGTTTTCTCTTGTAAATTTTTGGGTGTGCGAACAAAATGTGGTAGAAGTGTTTTCTTCTCATCCATACCATCAATTATCAAACCCAAATATTTATTTGAATTATCATAACACTTCTTTCGATGCTTGTACAATTTTTTCCTTTCACTTGTTTGTTGTTCACAATGCTCTTGAAGTGCTTTGACAATGGAATCTACACAACATAAAAGAAAGTCATTAAGAAATACGTTTTCATAGTTGATGACTATACAATTTTAAAAGTTAAAGTTATGAATGTTTACCTCTTTCTGACCCTTCACATTTATCCCTTTTTTATATAAGAGAAACACATGTACTGCAAATCCCCATCCTTGTCTTCTTAAGAATACGGACATTGTTGAATTCTTTCTTCCATATCTTCACAAAATAGTGATATGTAATAAATCGACCATGTCCTTTAGCACCTTCTGCGTATTCTTTGTATAAGTTGTAGATTTCTTGCCTTGAGAATTTATCTGGAATATTTATTGTCTCTATATTTGGAATACACTCTCCATGATTTGAAAATAAATCTTTCATCCATAACATTGCAGTATTTGATAATGGCCCAAACTGTCGTTTATGACGTACTTCTGAATAAAATGTGGGATCCTTTTCCAAATTTTCTTAGATTCTTGATAGACAAAAATTACCCATTGAATGAAACATTTTGAAATCCTTTCTATAGATAAATAAAGACTCAATATGATAATCATAACCTGACAATGTAGATTGCATGCACCCCACCAAATATGAATTTTGCATTCTTTTATTCATTGACAAATATCTCTTCCTTTTCTCTAATGCAAACTTGAAATCCATATGTATCAAGCAATCTTTTTGACAACATTCACTTGAAATGAGAGCATTGATAGAACTTCTTCTTGTTAGATATTATGCTCTACCCCTTGTATAACTAGAACATCTTGGATTGATACAAAAAGGTCTACTCCTACTCCTCGATACAATATTTCCTGGCAACCTATGCATCATTGGATCATCATCTGTATAAGCATTTTCATCATCATTATGAGGAATGTTATCCTCACTATGATCATTTGTGCTTTCTAAATATTGATCAATAAGTAAAGAATCGAAAGTGTGACTCTTTACTTATTGAAAATTCTTCAGCATGCCCTTCGTCATTGATGCTCTCATAGTCCTTAGGATTAGGACTAAGTGCTTCATCATGTCCTTCGTCACTACTGCTCTCATAGTCCGACTAGGACTATGTGGAAAATGTGACTCTCGATTTATTGGAAATTCTTCATCCTGGCCTTCATCGCCGCTGCTGTCATAGTCCATAGGATTAGGACTAAGTGGAAACCGTGACTCTCTATTCATTTGAATTTATTCATCATGATCTTCATCACTGCTGCTCTCATAGTCCATAGGATTAGTACTAAGTGGACACCGTGACACTCTATTCATTTGAAATTCTTCATCATGCTCTTCATCACTTCTCCTCTCATAGTCCATAGGATTAGTACTAAGTGGACACCAGGACACTCTATTCATTTGAAATTCTTCATCATGCTCTTCATCATTGTTGCTCTCATAGTCCATAGGATTAGGACTAAGTGGACACTGTGATACTCTATTCATTTGAAATTCTTCATCATGCTCTTCATCACTATTGCTCTCATAGTCCATAGGATTAGGAATAAGTGGACACCATGATACTCTATTCATTTGAAATTCTTCATCATTGTTGTTCTCATAGTCCATGTGATTAGGACTAAGTGGAAATTGTGACTCTTTATTTATTTGAAAATCTTCATCATGCTCTTCATCATTGTTTCTCCCATAGTCCATAGGATTAGGACTAAGTGGAAACCGTGACTCTTTATTTATCTGAAATTCTTCATCCTGTCTTTCATCAGTGCTGCTCTCATAGTCCTTAGGATTAGGACTAAGTGGAAGATTTGACTCTCTATTCATAGTGGAAGAATTTATGTTATATTCATTAATATGAATAGAGTTGTTACGCGACGAATATATTGATGCTTCACAAAGAGAAACTTCACTATCAGAAGAATCCATGCCGTTCAAACAAAACAGGTTGAATGATACAAATGCACTCTTTCCTAATGATAATATATAGCTTAAAGAATGAAAAATTCCCTCCAAATTTTCCCTTTAAAAATTTTTGCCGAAATTTTTCTCTCAAAAAATTTTGTTTCATGTATTTTCCTCCATAATTTTCTTCTACAATTTATTGAAAAAGTTTAACTAAATTTTTCTTATGAAATTAATTTTTAAAATAAAATATTAAATTAAAATTGTAAACTAAATCTTTACCTAAATTAATTTTTTACTTAAACTATATATCATTTACTAGACAATTGAATGTTTCTTTTAATTTTTATTATATATTCTATCACACATTATAAATAAATTTTTATATCGCCATAACACGATTTATATGTTAAGTTTTTATAATAAAAAAGAATACCACATTCACCATATGGTAAAAAAATTTTGCAATGTTCGCTTTATCATAATTTACTATATCACCATAACAAAATTTATATGTTAAAGTATTTCTAAAAGCAAATTAATACCACGTTCACCGTGCAGTAAAACAATTCCATAATGTTCTCTATATCAAAATTTATTATATTGCCATAACAAGATTCATATGTTAAAGCTTTTATTAAAAATAAATCCCACATTAATCGCATGGTAAAAGCAATTTCGTAGTTTCCATTATATCATAAATTTTATTATCACTATTCCTCATATCACATCAAGGCCTTTCGATGTTCGTTAAAAGACTTGGAGTGAATTTATGGAGCAACTACATTGTTATCGACAACATATTCAACGGAATTTTATCGCATTTGGAAGGTTAGTTTCCTTTTTGTTGTGTGCAAGTTTTAAAATTCAATAGGTTTAATGAAATTTAGATTTTTTTTAGAAATTAAAAATTTAGATGAGCTAGGTTTACCCGACAGCCTGATGGAAGGTAGAAGGCCACTACGTCCGCTGTGGGTGTGGTGGGCCTGATTCTCTGAATTAACCTTCACCCTTTGTGGGCTGGACCGCAGGGGTAGGGGCGGGAAGGGGTTGCACGTAGCTCCTCCCGGCCCACCCTAGCGACCCAACGGGCCTCCATCCCCACGGGCCCGTTAGATCGCGTGGTAGGGGTGGGAAGGGCTTGCACGTAGCACCTCTTGCCCCACCCTGGTAGCCCAATGGGCCCGTTGGGCCGCCGGGGTTGGGCGCAAGGGGGTTGCATGAATCGGGCCTCCAGACCCGGCCTGTTGGGCCGTGAGGGTGGGGCAAAGGGGTTGTCGGGGGGGAGGGAAAAAGGGGATGGGGTGAGAAGGGTTGTACGCAACCCCCTCCTGCCCACCCGTACGGCCCAATGGGCCTGTGGGTCTGGAGGTCTATTGGAGACCCGTGCAGGTGGAGGAACGATTCCGAGAATCAAACCTCCACCCCACGGGCCCGTTAGGGTGGGAGGGGGATGCAATTTTTTAATTTCTTATTTTTATAAAAAATAAAATTAAAAGGTTATGGTTTACAAAATTATTTATCATTTATCATTTTGTTTGTTTATTTAAGCTTTTTTTTTTTGTAATTTACTGATTTATATATATGTGTATTTTTTTTTGCAGGAAAATGACATCAAAGAGAATTTATGTGAATCTTTCTAGACCAAAGGCTGCTAAAATTAAAGTTGGATCCTCAAAAATCATTGTTGAACGAACCAAACCTGAGCTAAATAATCTATCAAGTGTCTCAAACGATAAGAAGATGATTTCATACTAGAAAACAAATCTATCAAGTGCCTCAAACGATGAGAAGATGATTTCATACTGGAAGAAATCAAAAGAAGTGAAACTTACAGAAAATGTATGGTATGTGAAAGATAGAGAAGACGAACAAATGCAGATATATCTATATGTTGATATCCCTAATGATAGTGGAACTTATGAGGTGCTCGGAAAAGTCATAGACATATGTTTGATACCGGACACTGAAGTTGTTTATGTACTTACAAAACTGCCCAAGTCACGTCACAAGATTAAATATCGGTTATCATTGTCATTGTATGACATGATAGAGGAATCTACAAAGTTGTGTAAAAAAATTATAAATTACATTGCACAAGATATGGTAAGTATTGTTATTTATATTTGTGTTTCGCGTTATTATAATTGTCTCATTATATTTTTGTAACTTAGTTTTTATTGACATATGATATTTTGTTTGACAGAATTTTATTGGAAATATTTCAATTATGTTGGGAGACATTCATTTCTTAGAGAAAGATATTATGAATGTTGTCAGTAGTTTCTACTCAAGGTCAGAAGAAGATATGGAAAACAAGCAAAAAACAGTAATTCATGATGCTACAAAAATATATCCAAGGGATCA
>APFE031593782.1:22659-40294 GCA_000404065.3 Pinus taeda
ATGCAAAAAAATAAAAACCTCACTACAAAAAAAAATTAAAAGAAAAACAAGAAAATATGAAGAAGACCACTTCAAAAACTATTAAATTTAGAAAATAATTATTCACATTTAATACATTAGAAAATTTAAAGTCAAAAATAGGTCTTTAGAAAAAGGGCGTGATGCAGAATCAACATTTTTTTAAAATCAGCATGCGAATCACTAACATTCTAAAAACTAATGTACGTAACAAAAAAAAAATGTCAAAAACTATGCTAAAACAAATATGTGTATTTTGCATCACCACTTTTCGAAATCGGTAGACTTTTTTGCTACCTCAACAAAACAGGTAATCGTATTAGTTCTCGTTTAAAAGTTTACATTGTTGCCTCTATAGATGCTCCTAGTGACATTTGTTAATCTGAACATTAAGCATAGTCCATGAAACTTCCTTTTAATCTCTTCTTTTCATCCTCAGCATCACCACTCCTTTGCATAATATCTTTTGAGGACCTTTCAACATCATTATTATCATATTTTATTATGACAATGTCTAGGAATTGCTTACAACATTTTGTCTCTGCTTTCTTTTGGTATTAAGTGGCGGTTCTTATGCCTTCTCCTCTCTGTTGGACATCTTATCTATACCTATGGCCAACATTCACATAAAGTTAACTCACGTTAAATACAAATGGCCATCTATCCATCTTGGGTATTTCTATTATTAACTCTTCCATCTAACTTTCTCCACAATCCTTGAGACATTCAATTTGTGTCGCATCAACATCCTCTTTTTGCAGCTCCCTTTGCTTCTTTAGACTTTGCACATAGACCATGAGACTCTCGGAAAGTCTCTCATTACCCTATTCTCTGAGGACATCACGTCGCATTGGTTCACAAGTGTGAATTGCTTTAGCCTTAAGCTCAATTGCTCTGGGCTCTTTTTATCTCTTATTGAAGCACTCAACAAGTGCTTCAAATCCTTTCCTGGCCTCTTAGGAATTTTCTTCTTGAATCCGTTCCATCTGACAAGCAACTTGAACCTCCTCCTCAGGACTAACCATTGTGTTTGGTATTCTCAATCCAGCATCATCTTCACTAATTTGAGCCTCTCTTTCAACTTATCCATCTCCTTACCAAATTCATCTTAACTCAATTTCTTCTGCATGTCATTCCTCTTGGCATCCTTTTCTCCTTTATTGTGGATTTTCTTTGAACCCCAATTATGGCAATTAGTATCCATCTCTTTTCCTCCCTTCCTATGAGGTCTCACTTTCCCATTATCAGTTGCATACAAGCTCTATAACAAGTCTTCTCCATTGCTTGTTACCTAAACACCTCACCTCAGCCTGGTTATTGGTGTCCCTTGGTTCCCTCCTCTAGATCCTCTTTAGCACTCCTTTCTCCTCTCTGGCTTCTGGTACACCTTCTTCTCTTGAGGACCTCCTTTGCCCCCTTCACTCTCAAACTACAATTGGGTCTTCTTCTTCAAAAGCCTCTCTTGCTACAAGGGTTTTGTGCCACTTCTTCTAAGAATTCTTCTAACTTTATATATCTCTTGTTCGATGTATTTATGCTATCAAAAACTACTACTACCTGGAATTATTAGATTGCTTGCCAAGATTTAAACAACTTAGTGAATAGTTACCTACCAAGGTTTCTTCTCAGTGTCTCTTCCTTGGATGGGTTCTCTTACACTCCTTCCAGCTTTGAGCCTTGCTAGAAATTTCTTCCTTTGTGTCGCTTCTTCTTCTGAGTAGTTCTCTTCATGTCTGCCCCCAGACTCGTTCCTTTTAAAAAATTGGTACTGTGTTCCTCCTTTTGGGTAGCTCCCTTTGCTTATTCCCTATATTTTATGTCTTGTCCATTCAACATCAAACAATCAATCTATATTAAATTAAACAGAGAAATTATTACCTCTCAGATTTTGTGTATTATCCTCCTTCCTAGATGCAACATCTACTAGTTGCAATCTCACTTTATATGATAATTACCAAAAAAGAGCTCCAACTTTGATACCACTTGATAGGAGGTCCCTTCAATGGCCTGTTATATTTTCCTAGAACCTCTGAGACTTATCATTTATGAGGTGTGATTCCCAAGTAAGTGGGGCCTTCCTCTCTTTTGTTAGTATTGAATTAATTCAAAAACCCTTCTTACCAAATTTAACCTATTTTATAACAAAGATATCGTGTTATTTCCTAGTACTCCATTTTTTTCTGACTCTTATGGTGGTGCACAATAAGCTATCCTTCTAAAAAAAAATTGAATCAGTGCAAAACACAAAACCCTTTTTTCTTTATAAATCATACCTCAAATTATATGTAAGTGTATTGAGTGCTTCCACCAAAGCAAGTCGAGGGGGGTCAGACCCGACTTATGGATCAGATTCAACCTTCCTTTAATGCACAACAATCACCAAGTATTCGAAGGCCCAACTTTGTTTATGGCTGACTAGTTGACAGGGTCTCATTGAAGTCAAAATCAAGGATTTATTTCATTTATAAAACTTGAATATTGTGCCCACAAGCTTGAATTCTGATTAATTTTGGCTCATGATGCCCTCAACTGGAATCTAATTGACAAGATTTGTACTGTGGGCCATCATCCGCCGGCTTTTCAACCACAAATGCTACTAAACCAACCGCCTTCGCAATTCCTCTCTAAGTTGCAATGAACTTATGTTTGGAAATTTCTTGGCCACATTGTGACTCATCCCTCTTTATTTTTTTTGTTATCGTACGTTGCTCCTTCGAGCTTTGGCCACCTCTCGACATCACATTCCTCCATGAGAGTTACATGGTCCCTTCACATGCTATTTGGAACGCTAGGCATATGCATATCACAAATGTAATTTTGATACCCTAGACTCTATTCCTTTTACAAAGTCAACACAAGGCTCATAAAATGAGAAGTGAGGAGTCTTTGGTTAACCACGCATCCTTTATTATTGATAACTATATAAAAAGGTTGAATGACTACCCACTCAGTCCCTTCTCTCTCATTCCTTCAATTGCATATAGTTACCGAGATGAAACTAAGGAATCGTTTCACCAAAGCTCCAAACTAACAAGACTATATTTTATAGAGAGATCATGTAGAGAATGGTACACAAATGGCAGAGAGGAGACTCTAAACTCGCACTCCTTCATTAACTAGAAAATATATGTACATAAAATCTTACGGATTTTTTGTCCTACACGCACATATTTATTTAGAATAATATTGTTCAAACAATATATTTACAGATAAAGAGAAATCAGACATCTATCCAAAACTTCCTAACCTAAATTGGACATTTGTCAATATTCACAAAATCCCACTTGGCCCGAAATATCCTAACAACCTAATGATCTAGATTTCTACAGAATCATGACACTTGGCTCTACAATTAAAATTCCCCTAATTTCCAGTTTATACAAATAAATTGGAGAAAATAAGACGTACATCTAGAATTCATGGGAACCCCTTGGGATCTCACACAAATTAAATTTTCCTAGGGTGATGCTTATGCATCACTTGATTGAGCCTTGACTGTTGTAAAAATAAAGAAAAAATGTAAACAAAATGTACAGGAAAACTGATGTAGCAAAACTAGAAAAAAAAAATGGAAGGGAAATCCACATACTTGTAGCTTGAATCACCTCCAAAACACGCCTATCTCCTTTATTGGTCTCTCCAAAACTCCCCCAGCTCCCAAAAATCTATTGCAAATGAGCAAAAGTGACCTAATTATGGCTTTTATCAAGCCCATGGGTTGCTTTTTGGCATATACATGTCTGAAAATCATGATTCTTTGTGGGCACGAATTGGATTCCTGTAGGGTAGAAATCCCAATTTTGTGACTCGCTCTAGGTTGGAATTGAACACATGTCACTTGAGAATCATGTCTAACATGATGGATTTATGACACGTGGGAGGGTGGAGCGAATCCTGTGACTTAGCATACCATGATGTTAAAACATGACGTGTATCCTTCACTCTTTACTACAAACACTTGTAGATAGATATATATATATATAATATATATATATATATATATATATATATATATATATATATATATATATATATATATATATATATATATATATATATATATATATATATATATCCATATGATAGATATATATATATATATATATATATATATATATATATCCATGAGTTTGATAGACTTCTTCCCTGTCTTTTCAAAATATACAGACCTATGACTAATTCTAAAGTTATGTTAAGAGGTGATCATTAAGGGAGTGAACCAATTCTGAAATAAAATAATCTTAATGATAACATCTTTATAGTTCTTATTAACAGTATTAATATTATAACCTTTCTTGACTTATTTTGTCATTACCATTGACCCATTTATTATATTATAACCTCACCAATTTACTATGTTCACGATTACTAGCATTCTTACCAAAGCTCACTCAAATGGAATCACACATTCACAATCTTGACAAAAAAAATCAATCCAAGATGGATAATCTCTAGGGGAAACTCATGGAACAAGTGAAATTCAGGGAAAAATTGAATGATGGCATGAAGGAAGTTGAGAAGGAATTCAAAGAACTGTGAAAATTTCTTGATTGCAGTTAGTTGGATTAGTCTCCTAACTGAGCAGTTTATTTGTCTTCTATAAACTAATATTACGGAAAATAGGGAATAACTCACAATTGCAATCTTCACGATAAAAACGTCACGGAGTATAAAAACTGAAACAGAGAAAATATGCACACACACGAAAATATAACACTGTTGTTTTTAGACAATTGTCCGTGGAAAAACCTCGAAGGGAAAACCAGTGTAGCAGATGAGGGTTTTATTATTATTCAACAATTTGAGAGTACAATCAACTGGATTCCTTTCACTAATAATCCTCTGACAAATACTAATTTCACTAGCAAAATAATATGGAGACTATATGTCTCCCTATGCTACTTGATCTGGCCCTCTCTTGGCAACTCACACTCTCCTAAGCTATTTGCACTATGTCTAGGAAACTTGTGTTGTTGCTCTCTAGAAATTCGTACAGCCTCGGAATCAACCTCCTGCAAGTCATCCTACCTCCCTTTGCCTTTGAAACCCACTCGTTCTACTTCCATAGAATAGATCCAACCTCTACCAACTAAAAAATGATCTTGCACTGGGAAGTTTGGCTACTCGCACTAGTTGTAGCAACCTCCTTTGTAAATGAATTTGAACTCCTATTCCTGTCTCCTAGACACTGGAAAATACTGAGGAAACCTTCCTCAAGATATCTACTCCCAAATATTTATTGATCCCTCCATCTCTAATGCTTCCTTAGCTTCAACTTTTCCCTTTGTGAATACCCACAACTAGGTAGTTGAAATGCTCAACTCACAACTAATTTGATGTCTTCTCCAAACCCTTCGACCTGCTTTTATAATCTCTCGTTGGAGTCTCAATGGACACGATTGCATCTCAACTGATGAATAAGATCATTTTGACTTTATCAATAGAATCCTTTAGGTAAAAATCGAACTTCCTCAATGAATTCACTTTAATTAACTACTTTTCCTAAGTTAGACTTAGGAAAAGTTTTAATTATGGCCAATTAATTTAATTGAGGCATCTCCAAGTCTTTTCTTACGAAACCTTTTCTAGGTTTTGGAGATATCATGTTCCTTAACCTCTTCAATATCATAGAGACTAGAACACTTATCTGCTACTATCCAAACTCCAAAAACTAACACTCCCTCTTAGCGAGGAAGGTGTTATCCACTATACCCATCTGCTCCCTGAAGTACACAAACTTTTCCCTACCCAAGGATTTCGTGAGTATATCCACAACCTATTGATATGTGGGTAGCATGTTGTAGCTAAATTTATCTACGTTGTTAGTGTCTAACATTTGTGATACCTCTGTTAAAATCATTCCTTCACTTCTACTAGCTGATTTGACTTCCTAGAAGCTACTCAGCCCCTGTCACTAGAAATCACTGTGGAGAAAATACTTCTACAATCACTATCCACTTTCTACTATGCTACTTTGACTCTACTGCTAACTTTGTAGCTGAACCAATATGTGCTCCCACTACACTACTTCGATCTCACATTGATGATGCCCCTACATTGCCTTTGTGTTGCTACTATCACTGTAGTATTGTGTGTCAATCTCTCAGGACTTGAAGATCCAAACTTCCATAGGGAAACTCCCTCTTAAGCTAGACTCACTTTGAGTCTCGATCGCCCACTGAAGAACAACTGATAAATCTCTTTTCCTTCCAGCAAATCAACTTTTTCTACTCGTTACCTACCTGTACTCGCATTGGTTAACGATATTGCGTAGAACTGCTCTGGGAAACTTGTTCTTCTTTAGAAATCCTTTCTAGTAGTCACTCTACCTCATGTTTCTCACTGATGCTACTCGTTCTTCCTCCATATCACTTCCTGACACTAGAACACAATCTATAACATTTGCAACATGTCATTATCTGACTGACCAACTAGCACTGGCAAATCATATTATTTTCATTTGCCTCTTCTGTTGGACATCTCGACCTCCCTTCCTGACACTGAATGTTGGAAAACTAACTGGATGGAACTACACCTTGCACATTGCAATTGGTCAATTCACACTTCCTATTGTGTCACTACATCTAGCTTTGCAACTGGTCAATTCACACTGCCTATTGTGTCACTGCAACTAGCTCTACAACTATCTCTCGAGTATCTGACTGTGCCTTACTAACACTGCAACTCGCTCTACTATTGTCTCTTGAGTGTCTGACTGTGCTTTGCTAACACTAAACCTGTGTACCTCCTGTATCATGACTGTTACTTATGTTACTTAATTCTTGGGCTCTTATAGCAAAGGTAATGGTCCAACTAAGGAATCATATGCAACAAATGGATTTATCTACTGATCAAGCCGTCATACTTAAGATCTAGATATCCTTGTTGCTCCCCCCCACCCAACCCTGCCTGATCTAACATAGTGGAGTGTCATACTCCTTTTCCTCCTGAGGATAATGCTACAAACATGGTGAATTAATCCTCCAATTTGGTGGAAAAATCCTTGATCCCTATCGAAGTTGTTTTCTGCTTCCCCTTCTTTCCCTTCTTCCTCTTCGAACAGTAACTGACGTAGTGACCAAGTTCACCACATCTGAATCACTTGACCTTCGATAGGTCCTTCTTCTTATTATCTCCTTTAGAGTCTTGTCCCTAGCTAGGACACTTCCTAGTTTTTCCCTTCTTTGCAAGAGTGATGTTCTCTTATTCCTTCTCCACTTTCGGTCCCTTACCACTGTTGTTGGTAATTCCCTCGAAGGGACTAAGCCTCAACTCTTCCTGAGTGAAGCCACTCCATAAGCGTTTTCAATCTGGTAGCTTATCTTGTCTAGCAATCACCTAAATGAATGTTCTTCATTCCTTGTTAAACCCATTTAGAGTTATACGCACTAGTTAATCCTTTATTGGCTTATCTCCAACTATTTTAAGTTCATCCCTAACACCCTGAATTCTGGTCAGATGGGACATTATGTTCTTTCCCTTCTGCATCTTAACCATCCTAACCTTCTCTTTGAGTATCATCTTTCGACTCGGAAGGATCCTTGTACAACTTGACGATGGTGTCCCACATCTCCTTTGTATTTCCCTTCTCCACAATATGTAGGACAATATGATCTCGAACTTCATATAAGATCATCCTCTTAGCCTTGACCATGTCCTTCCTATAATCATGTAACAAGATAGGATATGATGGTATAGATACAATTATTGTCACAAACTCCTTCAGGCCATGCTCATCCAAAAGGAATAGCATCATGGCATTCGAGATGCCAAATTTGGAGGTTCCATACAACTTGTCCTAATATCTTAGTCCTACTGTGGTCATGTTCTCTAAAAACTATGAAACTCAATAAACTGGAGGATTAATAAGCTAGGAAATCTCCTTCTCCTTCTGAAAAATCAACTCGTCCTTTCGCCTCTACAACTCGCACTAGCAAACTGCTACTAGGAAATTTGCACTTACCTCCAGAACCTCTTCTAGAAATTCACATTTCTTGATGCTTCACTCTTGGGTAACTCACTCTATCTTTGGAACCTCTTCCAGAACTAGCACATGCAGTGCTAACTTGAAACATGTATTGGCTCAACTGGTAGTACAATCTCATCACATTGCCTTAGCTCGGCCTTTATTGCTGGAAATTTTGGTCTTCCTTCATAACACTGGAAAACTTGAAACCCTCTAAGAATTTTCCTGGAAGTTCCCTCTCTGAAAACTTTGTGTGCTTTCTCTTCCTTTCCCTATGCAGATCTACTACTACTTAACCCCTATATTGCAAATATTTGTGTTATATTTTCTCTTCAAACCTTTGATCTACTCACTGGAAACCTTTTATGACAATCTCACTGCCTGATACTACTATTCTTAGACAATTCACACTTTTTCTGCCGACTGGACTGGAAATCGAACTATTGTCTCTCTGTAATTTGCATTGCCTTTCTAGCCTACACAAATCTGGTTCTTTATGCTTCATATCTCCCTCTGAATTGCACAACCATCGTTGCCTTCACTCTAGGGCCTTTGATATGATCTTTACTGCTCTAATACCATGTGAAAAATCCTTGAATGCAATTAACTGAATATTATTCTCCTAACTAAGCAGTTTATTTGACTTCTGTAAATTAATATTACAACAAATAGAAAATAATTCACAATCACAATGTTCACAATAAAAACGTAGCAGAACCCCGGATGCGGGTGACCAAAGTCGTTAGTAATGAGATGGGACGGGCAAGCAGCGCAAGGCACCTGCCCGTCATGCGCATTTGCGCCGTGTCCACATGGGGGAATGGACATTCCCGTTGGCGCTGGTACAATAGCAATAGACTGCCGCACTGGAGCATTTACGCTCCACCCACCTTCGCCTGCAAAACAGGGTTCAGCTCCTCGGCTCGCATGACAGCTATAGTTATGGTGGGAGCGCTTCAAGGTAAGGGTAAATGCATTATTAATGGATGCAGTAGGGAATTTGCCATGTTATTACAGGCTTGGCTCGAGGTCTTACTGTTGCCTCTGGCGCTGTCGGGGTGGAATTCTAGTCTGAATTCTCAGGCCACTCCCTCTTTTCCGGACTCTAGGATCACTCCTGGCCTCTGTTTTTCTGTTGGGTTTATGAACCTCTTACTGGACCCTCATCCGCCTGCTGGGTCCAATCCTTCGCCTGCGTATGATTCTCTGTGTTTTCCGAATTCCAATTTGGCCCTGTACAGCCCTGCAATTATGGTTCGGCCTCGGCAACAAATGCTCAGTCGTTGTGGCACAACCCGTGGCTGGTCATCGCGCCCTTCTATCGCTGAGGATACCTCCCACCATTGTCATTGCCACTGTCACTGCCCTTATGCTGAAGGAGCAAGTTTCCTTAGGCCAAGCCAATTTCTGCAAGCCAACTCTCCTGGGTCCTCTTCCTTACCCTCCTTTGGCTCTGCAGTTTTCACTTTCAACACCTCTTTGAACCGCCCCCGGTCAATGCCCATGTCTTAGTGCGCTTCATCGAGGAGGCCCAAGAAGAGGGCGAGTCCAGTGCTCAAAGGGAGGATATGCCACCAGCTGAAAACAGGAGAGCTATGGAGACACCCTCTGCTGATCCTATGAAGGTTACGGAAGGACCTTCCAGCCAGAAGGAGGAAGTCGGGAAGGAGCTTGTCACGACAGCAGCAGAGGAAGTCCCAGAGTAGGAAATGGAGGAGTATGGCTGGTGCAGGATCGTGGAGGTGGTTCCGGAAGACTAGCCGTGTCTTTTCTCCAGGTTACGTGGCCCGCAATGAAGGAATTTTGTCTTTCCAGTTTCTGGCTATGTGTCAATGTGTCATTGTGTCAAAATGTCAATGTGTCAATGTTGTAGGGAATTTGTCGGTGCTCAGGGTTTGTTTCTTAAATTTGTCGGTGCTCTATGTCACAATGTTTTTTGGAATCCCCTGCGCAGGAATGATTTTTTGGTGCCTCTAGCCCCTGCGTGGGTTAGATTAATGGCCTGGTTCGTCTTAAACTGAGAACATTACTACTCCACGCTGCCATTTCCACCAGGCAGCTGGTTCTTTTTGACAGCATGACTGTAATTGTACTCTGTTTCTATATATAATAGATTAGTTTTACCGAGAAAAAAAGAATAAAAACGTAGCAGAATATAAAAACTAGAACCAAGAAAATATGCACACACACAAAAATATAACATCATTGTTTTTGGACAATTATCCCTAGAAAAACCCCAAAGGGAAAATCAGTGTAGTAGATGAGGGTTTTCTTATTATTCAACAATTTGAGAGTACAATCGATTGGATGCCTTTCACTGGAAATCCTCCGACAAATACTTATCTCATTGGAAAATTAATCTAGAGACTATTTATCTTCCTCTGCTACTCGATTTGACCGTCTCCCAACAACTCACACTCTCTCAGGTTAATCGCACTACCTCTGGGAAATACGCATTATTTCTCTCCAGAAATTCGTACAACCTCAAATCACCCTCCTACAATTCATCCTACCTCCCTATTCCTATGAAACCCACTCTCTCTACCTCCTGAAAATAGATCTGACCTCTAGCATCTGAAATGTTGTCTCCTCCGGCAACTTGCAATTGGAAATTTGGCTACTCTTATTAGTTGTATCTACCTCCTCTTCCTATCTCTTAGACACTGGAAAAAACTGAGGAAATCTTCCTCCAGATATTTTCTCCCAAATATCGGTTGATCCCTTTATGATGCTTCCCTAGCTTCAACTGCACCCTTGCTGAATACCTGCAACTAGGTAGTCAAACTGCTCAACTCACAACCTATTCGATATCTTCTTCAAACCCTTTGACCTGCTCTTATAATCTCTTGTTGGAGTCTCAATGGCCACGATTACATCTCAATTGATGGCTAAGATCATTTTGACTTCATCAATAAAAGCCTCTAGAGGAAAAATGAACTTCCTCAATTAATTCACTTTAATTAACTGCTTTTCCTAAGTTAGACTTAGGAAATATTTTAATTATGGTTAACTAATTTAATTGATGCATCTCCAAGTCTTTTCTGGTGAAACCTTTTCTGGGTTTTGGAGATCGCATGTTCCTTAGCCTCTTAGACATCATAGAGACTAGAACACCTATCCACTACTACCCCAAAATAAAAAAAAAATAAAAAAAATAACAAGAACAATGTCAAAGGAAATGTGAGGAATACAGGGCTACCATTTCTAAGCAATTGCAGGATGTTGAGGAATGATTCAAAAAGGATTTTTTATAGAAAGACTACAAAGTGATGGTTTCTGATAAAATAATTTTAAAATCTATTGTTTTGTGATTGAGTTGTGAAATTCATGTGATATTTACAATCTAAGGAAAAACATAAATGTCGAAAATTGGAAAAAGATGAGCTTTCATCACAGATTGTAGCAGCAAGAAAGGGCACTAAGGTAATTTCTAAAGGTAGCCAAATGGAAAATAAAGCATTGAACACAGAGAAGTGGTTATCTTCATTGGTTGCATATAAGAAAGAAATTGAACAAATTTCTCTGAAAAATGAGAGGTTCTTAGTTTAACCTAGAGCAGAAAAGATTAAAATGCAATCGAGGTTGAATGAATCAAAGGCAAGGACACATGAATTGAAGACAAGCATTTCTAGGTTTCTAGAAATGGAAATTTAGAAAACCAAGTTGCAGAGCTGCAAACAAAGCTTTCTTTGATTGTTGGTAAAAGGGGAATACTGAATCAAAAAAATGGAGAGCTAAATAATGAAATAGAGTCTTTGAGGGCCTACTTGAATGGGAATAATATGAAATTGACTCACTTGGAAGATGATATGGAACAAAATTAAAGTTTTACATCAACGTAGGGGGGAAAGACTAATTTTCAATCTGAGTTGAATGAAGCCCAGAAAAGGATTTGAAATTTACTAAGAAAAAATGAATAAGATGGGCATTTGTGGGATGAGGGAAAGAGACATTTGGAGACCACTCTTTTACATATGCAAGCAAACCTTGATATGGCAGCTTGTGAAAGTGGATCAATGAGAAAAAATATCATAGAGCTAATATCTGAACCGGAGTTGTTGAAGATTTAAGAGAGTGAGTATAATGTTTCTCTAGTTCACACAGAAGACAAAAGACGGGATTTGAACGCAAACTTTTCAAGCAATGAAGAGAGGTTACAATCTTTCCTTCCCAAAAGCGCAACTAACTAATATGAAATTAAAAACCTTCAAAACCAAGTGAATGATGGAGACAAACAACACTTAGATTTAATCAATTAGTATATTGTAATAGAGGATTATCTTCAACAAGGAAATAAAATCCTAAAGAGGAGTGGACAATACTAAGTGTTCACTAGAAGCACATAATCAAAGAGTTGAATAATTGGACACTGTTATGCATTTTCTCAACAAGGATCTTGAATCCAAAGAACGTCAACCATTGCAAGTGATGTCACTAGTGCTAAAAAATATAAAATCAAAATAAAATGGTTCGCTAGAAAATGGAAAGTTAGAGACAAACCATATTCATTAAAGTCAAAATGGAAAACCAAATAATTTGCTAAAAAATGGAAAACCAAATCATGTGAATTAAAGTGAAAGTGGAAAACCAAATAGTGTGTATGAAAAGGCATAACAAAAATCTAATAGCATTATTGAAGAGGGAACAAAAAATAGATTTCTTGAAAAGGGAACACCACGCAAGTTGTTACCTGAAAAACTAACATTAGCAAAGGCAATGCTTGAAATCCAAAAAAGTCATGCCTAAAAAACAAACACCAAATAGTGTGCCTAAAAAAAACCAAACGCCAAACAATGTGCCTAGAAAACAAACACCAAATTCTCTTTTTGGAAATTAAACCCCAAATATTGGGCCTAAAGAGACATGGCAATGAATGATCTGAAAATGGAAGTACTTGAAAATGTGTGCAAGGTATCCATTTCCATTAAATTAAATGTGTGCAAAATTCTCCATGTCTTGCTGATTAAACAAAGTGTTTCTGGTAACTATTTATGAGTTTATGTGTAAAGGAAAGTTAATTTAATTTGTTTTTTAACATATTAAATCAGAAATACACAGCAAGATAACTTCAGCATAACATGACACAGATGTTTGGTGAGCAGTTCACCCCTCCTAGGCTACGTCTGTTGGATCAAGCCTCCCAAAATGAGCTTGTCCTCTTGTATTATAATGCTCTCAAATGCTAATACAAGCGTAAAAGTGCCTCAATAGGAAAATCTGAATACAAATACAGATTCAAAAGACATGAAAATGCTAAAAATGCCTTTCCATATTCACTAAACAGTGAAAAATTATGTAATATTCCTAATTAGCCATGGCTAATTGGAATATTCAATTTTGTTCAATTTTTGCCTTCTATAGTTATTTATAAATAAAAAAGTGAGGACGGGGAACATAACTCACTTTAAGAATAAAAACTTACTTCCTAGTAGCACAATGTTGTGACCTAAGGAGGAGCCAAGGGGGCCAAAGGGGGATGCAGAAATGGGGCCCACGTAGACACATGGAGGGACTGTGCAGGAGGGAAGAACACATGGCAAGAGGAGAATCACACAGGAGGAGGTGACCCTAGGGATTGTGAGAGCCAAAGGCTATAAAATAGAGAGGAGCCCCCTCATTTTGGATTCATTTTGGTTATGAGCATTTTTTATAGTCATTTCGACTTAGAGCATGATGGCTGTTTAGCTAGTCTGCAACATTGTTTAGTGCATTGAGTGTCTCCGTTCGGAGATCTCACCCTTAGCCCCAGGGGACTTTGAGTGCCTATTCAGGCAAGGTATTTCCATTGGCATTCCAGTAGTATATTCATCAGCATAACAACAGCAGTTTCATCAGCATTTCAGCAGCAGTTTCATCAGCGTCTTTGAGGAACTGCGCAGAACCCCAAGGGGGTGATTTTCGAGGGTCTGCCATTTCAGAAAAGCTTTTTGGGTTTTGTTAGTAGAGTCAGATTCCAGAGTTTTAGCTTTTTCTGAGGAGGGGAGCAGCCCCAAATCCTCATTCGATTTTGAGCAGCAGCAGTAGCACGAAAGTTTCCCAGCAGCTGGGACACAAATCAGTGTGAGGCCATTCCAAGAAAACTTTTTCGGTTTTTCTGGGTTTCTTAAGTAAAGCTCGAATCCAGAGTTTCAACTTTTTATAAGGAGGGGAGCAGCCCCAAATCATCATTTGTTTTCTAGCAGCAGCAGCAGCACAACATCAGCATCCACGCAGAGAGGCCATTCTTGTCATTCTGAGAGTATTTCTTCACTTGCCTTGTGCAAGTCAAGGTGCCATCTGTCTAATCACCTCTTGTACTCATTTATTGCTCAATATAATAAAATGGCTTAGCATTTCTCACTGCATTTCTTGTGTATCTGCTTATATTTCCGGTTACATTATTATATGCTGTTCCACTGTTATTTTATCACTTCTGGGTTATTATATCATTTGCACATATTTGGTTGGAGTTTTTGTTGGGGTTTGAGGAATATTATGGGTTAGGAATATTACAGTGGTATCAGAGCATAGATCTAGCTCAGCCTGTGGAGCTAGCAATCTATGACACCGGGGGAAAAACCCTATATCTGTTACAGAGGTCAGAGATACAGAGACACTGGGCGTAGGTTGGAGAACACTTACGGAGAGGGAGACTATGTTTTGGTGATGGACACAGAATAGGAGGAGCCTGTGGTGGACGCAGGGTAGGAGGATCCAATGGCAGATGATGACGGGAAGAGATTTGCGAATATGCTCCTCAAATTAGTGCAAGATCTGTCGAGGCAGATTGAGGTGATGGGGCAGAGATTCACAGCAGTAGAGGCCAAACAGTGAGAGAGCCCACAATTTTTTTCAGATCGGTGAGGGATCAGGTGCATCCCATCACTAGCCAGAGCAATGTGATATTGTGCAGCAAGGGGCCTCACATGCCCCTACACGCTCTACCATGCCCACCTTCTTAAGAGCAGACACGGGGACCGCAGCCCAGCAGGAAGCAGAGCCCAGGCATATGGGCGATTATTTTGCAAAGTACCAGGCCTATGGACAGGAGTTCAGGGAAGCCCTCTCATTCAGAGATTTTGTTTAGCTCCAGCGGGATATCAAACCCCGCGATCATCACAGAGGGTACCGACATTACCATGATGGAGACACCCACCGTGCAGTGAGCAGATTCCACGTGCCTACGTTTAATGGCTCATCAAACAGTTCGGCAAATTCTTGGGTGGAGAAGCTGGACATTTATTTCCAGCTTAACCAGATGTCGGAGGCAGAGGCCATCAAGGTGGCAACGTTGCATTTGGATGGCGAGGCCCAGGATTGGTGGTTTCATGGGATGGTTACATTGGGGAACTCCACAGTGATGTCATATGTTGAGTTTACCAGGAGACTGATGGAGCGATTTGATCGGAGGGATCCAGAGCAGCGTTTCATTGAGTTGACGAGGCTCAAACAGACAGGGAGCCCAGAGACCTACATTGCAGATTTCTTGAGGGTCTCCGTGATGGTGCCAAACCTCTCCACGGCATAGAGGGTCTATATGTATGTTGAGGGGTTAGCAGAGCCACTTCAGGGTTTAGTCCGATCCACTAGACCAGTCACACTCCAGGACGCTATCAACAGGACTCGGGACTTACAGGATGTCCTACCCAGGACCCAGACACCTTAGCCCCAGAGACAGACTTTCCAGTCTAAGGGGAAGGATGTGAGGATTCCACCTCAAAAGGGGAATCCAGGACAAGTACAACTTGACGATGATGCTAGGAGGGAGTTGAAGAAGAAGCGGTTGTGCTTCACTTGTCAGGACCCATGGGCACCAGGACATAGATGTGTTGCTGGTAAAGCAAATTTTATTGAGGTCTTCTCCGAGAGTAGTGGAGAGGAGGATGATGAGGATGATGTGGGGGCAGGATATAGCCATGTTGTACAGGGTCCTTTGCTACCGCCACCACCAGCAGCAGGTGGTGCATCTTTTGTACCCACCGGAGGAGCCCTTGCAACATTACAAGGAATTCCCAAGTATCTGACGCTACGCGTATGAGGGACAGTACGTGGCCAGAGAGTATCAATTTTGGTTGACAGTGGGGTAACCCACAACTTCATCGATGCCCAGATGGTTAAGCAGAGAGGTATACAGACAGAGAGCTTTGATGGGTTTTCAGACTTGGTCCCAGGAGATCAGACCATGACGTGTGCTTGTTATGTTCCAGAGCTTTCAGTGACGATGGGCACCTACACATTGACTAACCACTTTTTTGTGGTCAATATTCCAGACACCAACATGATACTGGGTGTTCAGTGGATTATCACTCTAGGGAAGGTCACGACAAATTGGAAGACTCTGGAGATGGAGTGGGATGATGAGAAGACAGGGAGACATGAGAAGATACGGGGATAGCACACATATCCACCTCAGACTTTTTTGGCTCATCGAATGGAGGCAGTCTTTCGAAAGGAAGACATAGAGTGGGCAGTAGAGCTATGTACATCAAAGGCAGGGACTACAAGGCGGACGATACATCCAAAGATACAGTCCATCCTTGACCAGTATGCCATAGTGTTTAGGGAGATTCAGCCAAGAAAGCCACCGGACCGGGGGTTTGAGCACACTATCGAGCTTGAGCAGGGCATCCAGGCAGTGATCACCACCCCCTATAAGCACCCCAAGGCCTATCGAGATGAGATTGAGTGGGCTATCCAGGAGTTGCTGGCTCTTGGGTAGATTCAGCCGAGCACGAGTCCTTTTGCTTCTTCTGTGGTTTTGGTAAAGAAAGAGGACGATACATTGAGGATGTGCATCAACTACAAGGTGAGGACTGATCACAACAGCCTCAAGTTCTTTTTGGAGTAGAAGCAGCTACATGAGAGGCATAAGAAGTGGATCAGTAAGATCTAAGCATATGACTTTGACATTGAGTATGTCAAGGGTAAGAACAACGTGGTAGCAGATGCCCTTTCACGTAGACCAGCCACATTGTCTCTTATGAGCTTGGATACAGATTGGAGGATTCGACTCTTAGTAGAGTACTCCAAGGACAGGTTTGCATGTGAGGTTCTAGATGGGCAGGTGGCAGATGACAGGTACAGAGTAGTCGATGAGATCATCTATTACAAGGGCCGGATCTTCTTGACTGAGGGGTCTCAGCTCAAGAAGAAGATACTCCAGGCATCACATGATTCACCGTTGGCAGGACATCAGGGGTTTACCGAAACCTACAGGGCCATTAGGGAGAGGTTCTCATGGAAGGGCCTCAAGGAGGATGTACTCCATCACATCCGGGAGTGTGATGTTTGCTAGAGGAACAAGGGAGAGATGAGCCATCCTATGGGATTATTGCAGCCTCTTCCCATTCTGGAGGGGAAATGGGAGAGTATTTTGATGGACTTCATCACAGGGTTGCCCATGATACAAGGCAAGGCAACTGACAAAGCACGCACATGTTTTTTCCATATCCACACACTGTACAGTAGCACAGGTGGTCGAGTTGTTCTTTAAAGAGATCTTCAGGCTACATGGTCTTCCTAAGACCATCGTCAGTGATAGGGACAGCCGTTTCATGGGTGGGTTTTGGCATGAGCTTTTCAGGTTGGTGGGGACGGAGTTGACACCGAGTACCAGTTATCACCCACAGACGGATGGGCAGACAGAGATAGTTAACAAGTGGCTGGAGGGCT